>JAQMCX010000058.1:217399-238384 GCA_029814765.1 Acanthurus leucopareius | reverse complement strand
CGTGTTATGTGTGTCTTGTGTGTGCGTATGTGTAAGTCCGTGTCCTTCATCTCCACTCAGACCCACCCATTGTCTCTACTGTCAGATACTGATGACGAAGACATGGCTGTTGCCGTGGAGACAGCCTTGGAGAGTTCTGATCCAGAAACAAAGTTCACAGGTGTGGGGGGAGGTGGGGGGGGTGCAGATAGGGCCGGAGCATCTTGTCTGCATAACATCCAGGAGAGTGGAGAAATAACCGGCCTTGAGAAGGCCAGTTATGTCGGGGAGCCAATGAAGATAATGATTGTTTTGGGTCAGGCCGACTCAACGATTTTCCATCTGCCTTTGAGTCTCTCTGGATCTCTCAGTGGCTTGTTTCCAATATATCCAAATTCGATGGCCAAATTCAGCCCAGCCAAGCTGACAACTTCTCCTAGTTGTCATCAATCTTGCTAAGGAGTTCAGAAATCGCAGTCATTTTGCGATTGAGCTCACATATCGCTTGAGTCTGAGTGTTGACAGCAGAAATGAGTTTAGGATAATTTTCATGAAGTATCCAATCTTCTTTTTCTATTTATATTCTGCCATAACACAATTAATCTTAAAAATATGTGTTAACACTGAATATGACATCTGAACAGTTTACAGCATTCCGTTGTTTGTGTGTGTTATAGCTGTGACTCAGGTGGGGACTGTGAATGTCTCTGTACAGCCATCGCTGCTTATGCTGAAGAGTGTAACCGCCATGGGGTCTACATCCACTGGAGGTCGCAGGAGCTCTGTCGTATGTTAAAGGCAGATGATACTCAAACATTTAATCTCCTGTACCGCCATATTTACTCCTGCCTTACATTAATTGTGTATGTTTTGTTTCTGTCTTGTGATTACTTTTTTCCTTTATAATTTCATTTTTCCTGATTTCCTGCAGCTCTGCAGTGTGAGAATGGGCTGGTATATCATCCTTGTGGCCCAGCTTGCTCTCCCTCATGTCCCAGTGTTCAGCAGAGTCCATACTCCCAGTGTAGTGCTCTCTCTTGCGTGGAAGGCTGTTTCTGCCCCCCTGGCACAGTCCTACATGGTAAGACAGATTGACCAAAGTCATATTCTCCTCAACATGGTGAGGATATTCATTTTCCTTAAGGGATGATTTATTTAGCTGTTGTGTCCAACCTTTTACTTAGTTCCTCAGTCAGATTAAAAGTTCTCCTTGACAAACAATTTGGACCATGTCAAGGTATCTGCAAAACCAGATGCGGGACTTTGATTAAACTGTCATTAACAGTAAATTGTTAATGCTCATATATAATTTCCTGACATTCTTGTATAGCACTACTACAGCAGAAAGTATTTTTTTAAATGAGCCCATGTTCTTATATCTTGAGCAACCCTGAGGACATTTTTTTCCCTTTAACAACTTGCAAAGCTCTGTGAATGGCAGATTTATTAGTAAATTTCCTGCTCCACAGGTGAGAGCTGTGTAGTTCCCTCTCAGTGTCCATGTGAGTGGGAGGGTTCCAATTTTCCACCTGGAACTACAATCACTCAACACTGCCAGAACTGGTGAGTCAAATTGAAGACTTATGAAGCTATATTATTGTCTTTTTTATATGATAATCAAATCTGAAGTCAGATGGTTTTCCCTGCCTGTGTGTGTTTAGTTCCTGTGAGGATGGTGTGTGGCAGTGTGATGGGGTGGCTTGCCCTCCTCCGTCCCCTCCTTGTTTGGAATCAGAGTTTGCCTGTGCCAGGGGGCGCTGCATCCCCAACCAATGGGTGTGTGACCACGAGGATGACTGTGGTGATGGTTCAGATGAGGTCTGCCCGTACACCTGCTCACCTGACCAGTTCCGCTGTACCAGTATGCCAAGGTAGATCTACACTCACTCTGTTTAACAAGCACAAATTCAATGTATAGAGATTAGAAAGAGTAATGCCTGAGGAAAGCTCAGCTACAAAATGCCAACATGCTAACATGTGTGTTCTTAGCTTGTTAAAGCAGCGGTTTGAATGAGATTTGGTTGGTTAAAATATGCTTCAAACAATAATGTTATCTGGATGGAGCAATCCTTTCTCAGGCTTCAACTCACCCTATTTGTTCACCACCTGACCATTTTTTAAAGTCAATGAAGCACTACATTTTCAAGGTTTACTAACATGGCTTTAGCCTTCAGTCAGGTTTTTTAAGTTAAAAAAAGTCAGCCTACCAGAAGTGAATAAAGTCAACTGACCCAAACCCTGCAGTGGACCATGTTTGAACCTGGCTCTACGTTGTGATGGCCACCCAGACTGTGCTGACCAATCAGATGAGGAGTTCTGTGGACCCTCTACAACAGTGCCCCTCTGCCCACCAGGGGAGTTTCAGTGTGCTAATGGAAAGTGCCTGCCAGCCAGCCATGTGTGTGATGGACGGCTGGACTGTGGTTTTGCTGATGGTTCTGATGAACAAGGTACTCTATTACTCTGACCAGCAGTACACTCCATAGGTACATGTTGGGTACATGTTTTCCTTGGTTTCATATCTGAGCATACTTAATTTTTTGCTTTTTGTACAGTACATGTGTCAGTGTTTGAACTGTCATTTTACTCGTCCAGACTGTGGTGTGGTGTGTGACAAAGGGGAATTTCTGTGTGCTGGAGGACGTTGCATTCTCTACCTACACCGCTGTGACGGACATGATGACTGTGGGGACCTTAGTGATGAGAGGGGGTAATTATTCTTCAGCCCATAATCGTTCACAACAAACAGATTGCACTGTCTTTTTTTTTTTTGGATTACACTACATGATGTCATCACTATCTCAATGCTTTGGCTGGTTTTAGGTGTGTGTGTGCACCTGGGGAGTTTCAGTGCCCTGGAAACCAGTGTGTCCCTGCAGACAGAGTGTGTAATGGACACAGAGACTGCCCCTCTGGAACAGATGAAGCTGTCTGTCCAAGTAAAGGTACAAGTAATACAACATTAAATGTTTTATAACTCACATCCAACTAATAATAAATTGTTGCAACTATAGGTTAAATACATTTTACACAAAGTCATCCTACATGAGTTACATCAATAAATTTCAAATGTCATCCTCCCTGTGTGTGGCAGTGACCTGTGCTCCTGACCAGTTTGCCTGTGGTGACGGTACATGTGTTCCCAACACAAAATTGTGTGATGGAAGAACAGACTGTCCAGGTGGAGATGATGAGAACAGAATCAGCTGCTACACTGTTATCATGACACCATCACCCTCAGCCGTCACTCCGACTGTGCCCACTTCAGGTAACGACAGCCATCATTTAGAGATTCAGGAGATTTTTTTTCAGCATTCAGTGTTTCTCTTATTGACTCCTGTTTCTCTAGCTTGTAGGTCCTATGAGTTCAGCTGTGCCACTGCAGGGCAGTGTGTGCCTCAGGCCTGGCGTTGTGATGGGGAAACAGACTGTATGGATGGTAGTGATGAGCAGCAGTGTGCTGCCCTCTGCGGTCCTGGCCAGGTGCCTTGTGTCAGTGGGGACCAGTGTGTGGACTATCAACAGCTCTGTGATGGGACCCCGCACTGCAGGGATGCCTCTGACGAAAGTATCGACAACTGTGGTAGGTTAAGATAAATACAAATCAGTGTTAATTTTGACAGCAAATTCTGATTTAGCCTTAGTCTTTTGAATAACACACCATATAGTTTTAGTCTTAGTCTAGTCTTAGTCTTTATTTTAGACCAAATATTAGCAGATTTTAGTCAACTACATTTTTCTACAGAATTTCCGGTCATTGGAAGTATCCATCAATCTGTTATGGAAGGGTATTAAGGTTTGAATATGCAATACATACACAGATTTAATGGTTGTAATACAAAACATGTATTTTATTTTATTCTTGATGTTAAAAAAACATGAATGTGGCTTTTTCGCAAAAGATAATCTCACATAATAATCATAAGGGCCTGCTCTCCCTGAAAAATATACATGCTCCCTGAAAAAGATATGCATTCTCCTTGAATGATATGCAGTGCAGATGACATTCTTTCGAGATGAAGTACAATATTATTGAAATAGATAACCACCTTACTCTGAACTTATTGGGCACTATCGTACTCCCGCGCAAACGCAGTGCGCCAGTGGCGCAGATGTCATTGCTTTCGTACACCCGGCACAAATGTCATTGTTGCCACAAGTGTAGCAAATCCACTTGCGCCAGGTCTGTGTGCCGAGGGGTGGGAGTTCTGAGAATGAAGGTGGAATGGAGGCGTGTCCTGGTGCATTTGCTATCATACACCTGGCGCGTTGAGGTCAAATGCGCCAGGAGTTTAGACCAGCCAAAACCTGGTCTAAACGGAGGCGAGGACGTAAAAACAGCCTGTACCATGACCAGAAAAACAAGGAAATATTAAATAATTATTCTGGTTAAATAAATCGAAGGTAACTGGACTCAGTAATATGTCTGAAGACGTTTCGCCTCTTATCCAAGGGGCTTTATCAGTTCATGCTCATCAGACTAGGCTAGGCCTGTCTGACTGGCTGGTGGAGATCCCTGGTTTTATCCTCTGTGGAGGTGTTCCAAAGGACAATGGTGTCTGATGATGGTAAGTGCTCATAGGTGTGGCTCAGGTAGTGCTCCATTCTGTTATAACAACAGTTGTTTGGAGTTGTTAGAGTCAGAGTGGTTGGAGACACATGTGGCCAGTCCTGAATGACAGTCGTTAGGGTCCTCCAGAGCTATTTGTGAGTGACCATTGTTCTTGGATGCTAAGTTGTTAAATCTCCTGGGTAAGGATGAAAGGGCAGCATTGTAAATGGGAGAAAGGTGATGTCTCAGACCGCCTCTATGGTTTAGAGACGTTTTTTTTGTCGACAATTAAGGAGGCTGGTGTTGAGCCTCCAACTGGTTCTCTTGGGTAGGACATACAAATGTAGTTTCAAATACACTCCTGCGTGATCAGACACATCTTTAGTCCCTATACTATATTCCACAATTCTATGTCTCTCTGAGTTAAACATAAAAAAATAATCAATCCCAGAGTATACTGTGTGGGGATGGGAGAAGAAGGTAAACTGTTTTGAGGCAGGATGGAGTTCCCTCCATATGTAACACATACCAATACTTTTAAGCATTTTTTTTACATATAGTGATTGTGGGCTCATCCGTTTAGATGGGTTTGAGGAATCCAAGGTGGGGTTTAGCTGTATGTTCCAGTCCCCTCCACAAACCACAATACCAGAAGACTCTGTAGCAATTAAGTCAAATATTTTCTTAGATAGAGAGTCGTCCTGTCCCAGTGGCCTATAAACATTAAGAAGTATTACCTTCCTCCCTTTCACCAGGACATAACGTCCCTCATTATCAATAATCTGTGTAGAGAGCTGGAAAGTCACTTTATTTGAAATCAGTATAGCAACTCCCCTTTTATTTCCTTTGTCATAGGAAGAGTAGTATGTATTTCTAAATCCCATTTCTTTTAGTTTTTCATGCTCAGCTTTAACTAAATGAGTTTCCTGCTAGAAAACTAAATGTTGGTTTTCTCTCTTCATCTTGGCTATGAGTTTTCCTCTTTTAATTGGATTTTGTAACCCATTAACAGTTAGTGTAATTACCCTATATATTTGTTGAGACATTTATCTTAATTATTGGCTTCCTCATATTGCAAACCCATGGTGATCTTAACATTTTTACAGCATGTACAGTAACACAGAACCTGAAATTAAAGAACATGAAGAACATAGAGACTCCCACGAACGAGATACTCCTTTAAATGAAGTTTGAATCAGGGAGGAGAGCCTTCAGATTACGAAGGGCCTCCCCAGTGCCAGCTGATATATCTCTACGAGGATATACTTCAGTGCACGTGTCGGGCAGTATAATCTTAGCTCCCGGACAGAATGTCTGTTACTTTAAACTATTCGGGCTATAGCGAAAACCCCTGGTAACTGCGTAGGAATTTGTTATATGATTTGAGAGAAACAAAAAATATATACTGTGTATATATTTATACATGAGATAAAAAACATATAAACATTATTAACATTATTGACGACTTACAGGTGAAAACTCCTGTGTTATGTTATGTTACAGATGTTATATTAAGGGTCTTTTGAAACAGTCTTGCCACGAATAATCCAGTTAGCATTCAGATGCATTTTACCCTCAAGAGAAGTCAGCAGTCGGGCCATCATCCTCATTACTCTCCATCAACCCTCTCTTCCTTAGATCCACCATTGCCTCCACTGCGCTGTTATAAGTGGTGGGGCCACCGTCGTAAAATACCCTGAGTTTGGCAGGTGGAGGTGGTCAGTTTAGCTTGCATGTTTTCTTGGTTGCTTAGCACCTGGCATAGCGCCTCTTTAGCCCCAGCATTCCACTCCTCAATGTCGGCCACCCGTTGCTCTGCCTCCGCCACTCTGCTGACAGTCTCCTTCAAATCCACAGTGATTTTGTTTAATTTGTGATTGACGTCTTCTCGGAGGCTTTGTAAACCTTGTTTCATGTCTCTGGAGAAGGTGTCTTGAAAGTTGTTTAACTCTGTCTTCACGTTTGACCTAATACCTTTCATCTCCGCATATATAGCACTTATGCTAGCTTGTAGGCCATCCATGGCCTAGTGTTCGTCTGTCTTGTCGTCAGTGTCTCTCCCCGCTGTCTATCTTATGGATTTTTCTGGTCTCTGGGGCACTTTGCTTTTAGCCTTTCGTTGCTTATCCCCTTCCATAATATTATTTGACTTCAAAAGTAGCAAATTCAAGTTATAATAAGAGAATTTATTACATCTATCCAGGAGCCCTCACTTTACACACCCGCTCACCTTGACGCCATACCGGAAGTCCTCTAACAGGTATGTTTATATATATAGAGCTGTTTTGTTTTATTACTTTTGGTGACGTCCTTGCATGAATGTGTTGTATGTTGTTCATCTAAAAACTGGAGAATGGGTTCATGGCTGTTCGTGAGGTTATTTTTATGTTTCTCAACAAAATAGTACAATCATATTTGAAAGAGTTGAGAGTCGCCTTTTTGCTGCTGGCGATTTCGAATATGGGGCAGGAGCTGTGTTTGCAGATCACCACCAACCACATTGTGTTTTCTAACAGAGCTGAATCTTCAATAAAGGCCAGGTTTTTTTGCTTTTCTTAAATACATCACAAGAGGTTGTCATTCTGTTTTCATAGTACATTGCACATAGAATGACAACATTGCTGGTGCCATTTCACGAAAAAACAGAAAAAAAGAAAGCCAGCAAACAGATTTAAATTAATTTAGTTCACATTATTATTAAAGATAATATAGTAAATAAAAATAAGAATTGATCTTCTTTTTTTTTTACCCTTGTTGGAGTGTGAACTTGTGAATATTGCCCCATGCTATCTAACAGAGCACAATGTGGACTACTATTAGTCAACAGTGGACTCCTGTCATTACATACAATGTACGAACCTCTTCTCTTCATTGTGCATTAACAAATTCTATCCTTGTGTGTGTGAATTGGACAAACAATTACACTTAAAATTCAATTATGATAATATGCATGAACAATTCATTGGCAGTTTTTACATAAATATTATGTTGTCTTCTGAGTATCCCTTTTATTTAATTCTATGAAGCCTAAAAAGTTATGAAACACACTCTAGATTAGCTTTAATGTGCTGTTCCAAAAATACACATATAACTCATCACAAATCATACCTCAGAAGAGTTTTCAGTTAAGATAACTTTTTTAGGAGTATTACTATTTGACTTGTATCCTTTTTAATCCATACTGGAGTGTGATTTTCACTCCATGCTATCAAAGACAGCATACAAGTTAACAGTGGACTTTTGTCATTTAATACAATGCAAGAGTGGACCTTTGTATGCCATGTGAAACAACTAATTCCAGTTCTATTACTGTAGAGTAGGCACAGCATTTTTTTCGTAAAAAATTGTTGATATTAGCTACTTACTTAAGATTACTTGTAAAAAATGGCAAAGTGAGTAGTTTGGACAGAACAATTTTAGGTTCTTGTCAAAGTCTGTCAGAATATTTGAGGATTAATAAGGCAGGGTATTTCAGCTGACCATTTAATTTCCCATTTTATCCTGGTTTTTTCCTTTCCACCCCTCTATTAGAATATAAAATAATTCTTATTCTTCTGCCTTAATGAATCACCCTTTATTTTAATACAGTTTTAAACTGAAAACTTTACATTCAATAAAGCTGACCCTGTATGAAATTTTATAAAAACATTGTATCCAAAGTTGTTTTAAGTACTTTTAAATACTGGTACAAAAATTATAATAAGCCAGCATTATTTAAAAAGACTGGTTTCTTCACTAAGTAAGCAGCCTCTTCAAGAAGCAGGGGGTGCTGCCCTCAGACTGTGGAGGGCCTGCAAGCACAATATACACAATGAAGGAGTGTTAAAAATGACGTATGCAAATGTGTTAAGTACCCTCTTTAAATCATGTCCAACAGTGGACCCATAAAATGTTCCCTGTTGGCTCTGTAGTCACTGTTGATGAATGTGTAATGGCGGCCAAATCCACTGTCGCATTGATAGGCCAGTGTGCACACACACACACACACACACACACACACACACACACACTGACACATTAAAACTTTCTCCAACTGGCCAAGATGACTTCTGCCTGTAGCTTGTTTTGTCCTCTACCTTGCAGGATTTAGATGATAATGTGAGAAACAGTTAACAAATGATCCAGTCATCCATTGTGCTGTGCTGAAGGTAAAAATGGTCTTCACCTTAGTGATGGCTTAAGGTAGCCTATAGCGTTGCTGTCTAACCTGGTGGCTAATGTCAAAGGGTCAGACAATAAAGCGGTCATCAGATCTATTTTCTGTGAACCTCTTGGCGAGTTAACTTTTTCTTACTTAGAAATAGGGGTCTGGGGTAGGGCTCAGCTAGTAAAAAATTATCCATACCAAATTATTTAACTATATCCCACATAGCAAATCACACTTTAACCCCTGGAGACACAATTTTATTCCTATATTTACCATAGGGCTTTAAACTCTTGCTTACCTCTAACATTCTGTCATGACCTTTAAGTTTATCTGGTGACCCTTTGGAAGAGCCTAAACTCAAGGTTGGACATCACAGGACTAAACTGTTAAACAGTTGCAAGTGTTGCCATGAGTCTAGCTCCACCTCAAGGAGCTGTAACAGTAAAAATACTGCTTATACGTTGATGCATCAGTATTAATAATCTAATAATGTCAGACAGATCATATATTGCAGACATTTTACTGCAGTACTTTTAATTTTGATATGTTAGGTGCATTTTGTACTGACTTGGGATTTAAATATTGATGGTTTTGATTCAGTGGATTTTTCTTACATCATAAAGTCTATCAAAACAATGAAAACATTGTAATTTGATGAGCATGTGAAGTTGCATATGATAACTGGATTTGTTCATTTCATAGTTAAAAAGCCATCATTGCTGATGAAAATCTATGTGACTGACTCAGGAGAAAAAAATTCCCAGACCAAGGTAATGTATGCATTTTTTTTCACATTATATTTGGTCATGTTTCCTGACTTCCTTCCTCACTCACTAAGTGAAACCCTGAACGTTACCAACAACATAAAACACCTTGATAACGTGAATTAATTTGGGAGTTCTGTGAGTTTGAATATTGTTGGATATGTCAGGAAGAGCACAACTCACAAAATTTAGATATTTCATAGTAGAAGTGTTATATTTATAGGTTTATATGAAGGATCTAAGTATTTCATTCTTTCATTAATTTTTTCCCCACCCTGTTCCAGGCCCAAACTGCAGTATAGAGTAACTGAAAATATTTCTAGCATTTCTTTAAATGTTTATTTAAAAATGAGCAGTAATAGTGTATTTTGAACAGAATCTTTGCAACTCATTAATTAAATATTACCTTGGTTCATTATTACAAATCAAATATAACTACAAATATAACTATGGTGTAATAATATGCAAGGAATTGTTGATAGGCCACGCCCCCAAGAACAGTATTTCCAGGAATCCCCCTTTGTGACAGGTTAAGGGATTCCTGGGAAAACTGGACCCTAGGAGAGAGGAGGAGATATCCATGATGTCAGTAACGTCTTCTTTTTCTGTCACGAATGGTCCATTATCAGTCATTATCTTGTCAACAGCGATAGATTCCAGTAGTTCAGCTGTAATTTCCATACTTCCCATATATAGAGGGTGAATTTGAAGCTCTAAAACTGTCACATCTGTATTTTTCTTATCTCCTCGCAATAATGCTATGTTTGATCACAGACTTTGCTCTCATTACAGCATGGCAGGCAAGCTAAGTTATAAAGTTACTACCATCAAACACTAGTTCACTCAGACATCAACATTACATTAAACACACAGAATAACGGTAGACAATGTGTCCACAAAACTCTCAGGTGGTATTTGCAAGTTTTAAGTGAAATTACATATGTCAAAGTTAATGAGAGGTGTTCAAAGTCCCTGTAGCACTGGGGAAAATATTTTTTTTGCTATTACTTTTAATGTTTTAAATTTTTATGGTTTTTGGGACAGGTACCTTTGTGCCTCTTATATCATATCAGCTGGAAAAGGTGGCAAGCAAGATGAGATGGGTCAAAGAATGTTCTTATGATGATTTATATAAAAAGGGATTCTGTGTCAATAATTTTGTATTATATATAGATGATGCATTACTGAGCTGTTTCTTAAAAGATGAGTATGAAATGTAAATAGTGTCCCTGGGATGGGGGGGGGCTGTGCCAGAAATCTATATTGGTTAGTCCACCATGTACAAAGTATCATGCTAGAGATTGTTACCATTGCACCAAGTGTCTAAGTGCATGACCTACCAACTGAAGGTACTGGTCTTAGTTGTTGTTGGTTGTGAGTTCAGTAATAGTAATGTAACCTGCATATTCAAGAATGGTAACAGAGCTGTGTGAAGTGGTTTGTGTAGAGCAAGACTAGCAAAGGTAAGAGTGCACGACCCTGGGCATCACTTTTGTTGTGGGACAGAGGGTGAGATTAAAGACTTTTCAGCTTGTATCACTGTTTCCTTCTTTTCCTTCTGAGGTCAATGTTTGTGTCTGACAGTTTATTGAAGAGATTAAACCTGATTATTGTATTGAAAGACAAGTTCAGTTTCATGATACAATGCAGCCATGAGTGCTGTTAAGCTATAAGTCGTGTAGTGTGTAGTAAGGGGCTAAGTTAAGAGCATTGGATGATGTGCTGTGGGATAAATCTTGATAACCTGGATGGAGAATTTTTGTTTTGTAAATAAATTGATGATGATAGAAATGATGAGAAAAACTGGCAAACTTTGTAGAATAGTTCAACTTGATCTAAAATCCTGTCTGACTCTGACTGACTCATTTTTCTGTGACTGCACTGTCATCCTGTCCCATGACGTTTGCTACATATCATTTGGCCATTGATGCTGTTGACGCTGGAAGTGGTCAGACTGAAATGTCTGTCCTCTGTCCCGAGCTACAGTGCTTCATCTCAGACTACCAACTGACCAGAGATGCAGCACTGCACCATGGGCCACAGGAATGAAACCTGAAATCAGATGTAGAAAAACAGTCATTTTAGACACCATGTTAATAGATCTACAGCATAAATTTCTAAGCTGCATTAACAACTTGTACATAGAACAAAGTGCCTTTTAAGGTTGACAAGGATTTATAGATGATGACAAAAGATTTAAATGTGAACCCTGAACCCTTAAAATTTCCAAAACACAGCAACTTAATGGATTAAAATCATTTTGAAGCAAATTCACAGCGAAAGCTAGGATCCACTGCATTAGCGTGACATGAGCTTAAACATTATAAATGTATAAATGGAAGCTGAGTTAAATATGTGAAATGCACAATTACATTCACTCACAAAACATTGTCTGCATAATGTAATGTAAAAGACCTGCTTTGATTCACCGTCTTCATTTATACTTCATACTTTGTAATACATCAGAAATATCAGAGAAAGAAGTGGCAAAAAAACAGGACATAAATAAGCATGCGGTTTTTGTGTGTTTTAGAGAGAGAGAGGGAGAGAGAGAAAGATAAATTAAGAGTACAGCCCAAGCATTCTTTATGGGAAAGGATACACTAGAATAACTTAAAACTTATTACTGCTCCTTGATGACAATTACCAACCCGGTTCTGCTGTTACTCCATCTGACATTCTACACATGCACACACCCCTCTAATCGTCACTGGTATCTGAAACACAACATGAATACTTTGTTAGAAAAAAAGCATTGCAGGAGTAGGAAACATTTAAAGATGCACACACAAAAACTTAACAATATACAAGCTTACAAACAGATGATGCATGCACTTTCTAACAGCTCGTATCTACACCTGCATATTTTCAGTTCAGAAGAAAGCAATTAGCATTTACCCAACCACTGCACTCAAGTACAGTTTCTGATACTTAACTTAAATGTTTCCACTTTGTGAGATGGAAATTTTTTCCTTCTATGTTTATCTGAAAGCTCTAGTCTCTTACTTTGATTGAATCACAACTTTGCATTCAGAATGATATCTAGAAATATTAAAAGGTTACTTGTCATACAACTTAAGTGACCCACAGATTGTTCATGTAATGTTAAGGAAAAATGCAAGTAGTGTGATGTTCTTGCGTAGCAAAGGTTAAAGGGTTCAGAGGATTCAATGGTAGATATAGGATGGGGCGCTATAGAATATTTAGTATTGATACATGATGCCAGGGTTCACATCTTGAAGGTTTTTCTAACCCAAGCAGTTGCCTTAATTCAGTCAGACCTTTAAAGGCATACCCACCCCCAAAAAACAAAAGTTAGGTTAGAAATGGAAAGAGAAACCTGAATTGAAGCTAAACCATTAATACAAAACAGAACAGACAGGTGTTTACAGAGAGGTGGTGGTTTTTTTTAGAGTAATAAGAATGTTGTTTGTTTAAAGCCAAGTTGAGAGAGGGATCAGAGGCGTACCAGCAAAAAATGCAGCCTACAAGTTCAACAGCAGGAACCACAAATCTCTGATGGATGAGCTTTCATGACACAGCTCTAACCTTCCAGGATTCAGGCTGATTGTAATGCATTTCCATGACATATGCGGGTTCATGATATATCAAGGGGAGAGGAGACAGAGAGAGAAATAAAGACAGAGGGAGAAAAAAAGAAGCCTGGTGTTTACCAGGAATGCTCTGAGTCTTCTTGGCTGGAAACTCCCAGGCTGTCCATATAAGGCTTGAGCCAGCCTTTTATTTTGGGGGATCATGGAAAATGGGACTGCTGCTTTGAATAAACAGCCCCCCCCCTCCACACACACACACACACACAAGCCAACTACTACCTCCTCCTCCCAGTTGGCTACATACATTCCCTTTTCTAGTCACAGATGGGAGAGACTCACTTAAAAGGCATTGGGGGAGGGAGGTCTTTATCTTACTAAGTCCTTCTCCCTCTGCTCTGGGCTCAACAAGTCCATATTAAGAAGAAAGTCCTGCTCCCTTTCTCTCTCTCTTTTGGCCTCAGACTCTCTCTCTCTTTCTTTTCTCTCTGACACTCATACATGAAAACACAAGCCGTCAAATACACATACAAATACACACTTTGACTTTTTAACTATACGTTGGGCTTTGTACATGTGACAGGGTATGTGAGCAGTGTGCCATATCACTTGAATAATTGTAAAGGTGTCCTATGCCTTCAACCACTGGCCTGTAGACTCGATTAGATCAAATCAGATGTAAACACAAGTTCCCCAAGGCATTTTAACATGGGGTTGTGGGATGTCCGGTGCATAGTGCAGGAGGCTCTTAAAAAATGCTCTTGAGGAAGCAACCTGATGTTGCAATGTGGTGGCCACTCGGGCCCCTCAGTTCTGTGGCCCCTATATTAACCTGGCTTTAGTTACTAATTAAAATGTTTTTTTTGCATGTGTGTGTAAAAATGTCCCCAGTTGGGAAAGTTGTAAATAACAAAAATTTTGAAAATGAAAAAAATTTATTTGCTTGCGACAATAACAGCAGGCAGGTCTACTGGCTCATCTTGATCAAGTGGAGAGTCTATGGACATAATTCTCTGGTCAGCTGTTGAATTATTGGTCTGGTGTGTTTGTCGCTCTGTCGTAGTTTATTGTGTGTAGATAAGGATAAATGTCATACATCTAGTCTGACCAATTGTTTTTTTTTATGGTAGATAAATAAAAGAATGACATGAACCTTAGTCTGAAAAAGTTGACCCAGTGAAGCCAGGAAGTGATTTTTTTTGTTAATGTAATCAAAAGAATTTATCTTATAGAGTAGTTCCCTCTGTCAATCTTAAGAGAAAATCACTCTGGTTACCTGGGCTATATCTGGAGAAGCTACACACAAGTGCTGTATTTCTAAATAACTGTTAGGGGTGTTTGTGGGTGTTTTCTTGAACTCCAACCACTTATCCTGACACTATATTTCTAACACTAAAACAGAAAATATCATTCTTCTAAGCTAACTTTCATTAAAGTAGAACAAGTGTATCACCAGAGATGTTGAACTATTCCTTTAAATTCATTGTTTTTTTGTTTTTTTTTTATTACTCTTGCTTTGTGTTGAACTATGTGCATATTAATGTATTATAGCAAGTAAAAATACATTACAACAAGTTAGACAACAAAAGTTAAATCAAGGCATAAAAAGTAAAAATAATGATAACTGTTAAGGCAATGAAGTGGAGGTGGTGATTGAAGTGTGAAGCGCAGGAACAGGATATAGACTTGAACTCTGATGTAATGTACCGTACACAAACCCACTCACACAGAAACACACACAGATAAACAAACAAACACACACATGCGCTCCCATGAAGATGAAAATGAGATGCTTTGTTATAAAGAGCTAGGAAATAATCCATGAATACTGTTTAGAAAAAGAAAGCACTATCAAAAAGTATTCAGCAGGTGATCAGACAAACTATCACAGACAGATATCAACCATCCAACCAAGAACTGCAAAACTAAGTAGGAAGGGCACAAAAAACAAACAGAATAATTGTAACCTTTACTTCTTCACAAGAAGCTGGTTGCAAACCACTGTGATTTAGATACAACCAATGGATTTCAGTTGCTTTGCAAGTAGTTGAAGTGTCACTGACTTTACAACTCCTAGTGGTAGAATCGGAAAAGACGCACAACGCATTGCTCAATGTGTTCTAAATATATTGATGTCCACAATACCTATCAGGACATACTGTTAGAGACTTCTTTCCAAAGCACTACAGCAGTATGGTGCAACAATGCAATCAACAATGCTTACATGTTTAGAATTCATGGTGTTTAACACATTCCTTTCAATTGCGATATACATTGAAATTCATCCATCACAACTAGATCCCAAGGGTGTCGAGAGGGAACTTGAAAAGGCTGAGATCTGATTAAAGTCTGCTCAGCCTTTCTGTTTAACACTGAAAGAGTCCTGTGATCTGCAGAATCGGTCCATTTTCGGCTTTAAGCATCCTTCAGTTTTCTCTTACGGCAGAGGAAGTCAACACACCAGCTGTGTATATACTACTTTATTGACTCAATGTAAAAAAAAAAACAAACCTTCAGTTATGTAATTTATGTAAACTGTGATAAATAACCTTTTGAAAAAAAATATTTTATAAATGGAAAATTCAAAAATCTCAACTTTCAGTTTGTGCTGACTAACTTTACTGTCACAGTTTAACTACAGGTTACCAGTCCTTAAAGGGAATGTATCTGCATGAGCATAAATGTGTGTGTGTTTAGACAGGCCGTGATAACAGTCAGAGCCATCTCTCCCATTGAGCCAAACATTGCCTAATATGGTTTCCTCTCTCTTCCCCCTTGGCTCTGTAAATCACATACAGGAAGCCCTCTCTCCATTTTACTGTGTCTGTCCATCACAGTAAATGTTTCAGAGCTAATGATGCCTGGGCAAGGAGAAATGAAATTTAAAAAATAAAAAAGCTCTAAGACAACTGCACAAATAACCAGTAGACAAGAACAGCCAGAGTCAGATTTACTGCTCAGTAGTGTGTCATAGTACAAAAAAAGGTACAAACAATGACAAAGAAAAACACATTTCAATCTCTGTCAAAGTAGGTCTTAAAATAAAGTACAAAAATTGGTAACACTAAACTGAGTAGAGTTGAACTGGTAATGCTGAACTGAAGAGCCTGATTGGAGGATCTTAGACAGGAGCTTTTAAGAAGAGTAGTTAGCAGTATAAAAAATATGACTAAGAGAATAAGAAGGATCAAAATTCTACAAGAAAGTAATACTTAAAGTTAAATAATAGCCATTGTTTAAGTTTAAGAGATCACAAGCCAAAAACACTGAACCACTGGCTTAGGAGATTTTATGGAAGTGCAAACAGTGCTAAAAGAAGCCTACAGATTCTGGAACCTATTGTCATTTAATGTCAAGCTCTTTACAAGGTTTTTGCCACTCATTCCCTCATTTAGACATGCACACAGAAATTGCCAGGAGCTACCCTGTACACCTGGAATAAAATTTTTTCCAAAGGATACTTTGACATGAATCATCAACCCTGAGATCTCAACCTAGAGCCACAACTGCCCCTCATGTTGCTGTTGCTGATATTAAAAACAGAATATTTCCTATAACCACTAAGTCTAGTTCTAAGCTAAACATTGCAGGGAACGTTGCACAGAGACATGAAGCTTGTTTCGTTTGTAAGCACTTAAAAACAATTTAACGTACACATAAAGAGTAAAGGCTAAAAATGGAGATAAGTCCGTGAATTCTATATGATGAGTCAGTTTAATTTTTCAGATAAAGTTAAAGCAGGCAGTTAAGGTGTGTGCTTTCTCTCTTTTTCTCTCTTCCCTGCATTCTTTTCCTTTTGTTCATTTTCTTGTCATCTATATGCCTCTACTCCTTATCTGTCCCCTCCTCCTTCCATGTGAAATTGACCCTGGGAATTATGGTCCCTTGAGCCCAGAGGAAGACTGGTGTCATGGTGTGTCTGAGAGTGTCTATATGTGTGTGTGTGTGCATGTGTGTGTGTGTGTGTGTGTGTGTGTGGGGGGGGGGTTATGTGAAAGTCCATCTAACCTAGTGCCCTAAAGTATTTTGACTGTTAAATAAATAAATACAGCATTTCCTCTTCTTCTCCCTCATACACTTTCTCATGCCCAGAAGTTTCCATCAGAAGTCCAGTTTTAAAAAAAAAGTTACAAAATTGCAGTGTCAAACCAGCTGTGCTATCTAGTTTTTGTTAAAAAAATTGTTGATAATTTAGTGGAAGAAGACTTACACTTGGTTTTAAGGTTTTAATGTCTTAAGGTTCAGATCAAAGTCATGTTATGGTTAGGCTAAGGTTTTGGGTTTACTGACAGTGGTATTCACCATTTAAATTTTTTTCCACACAAATACAGAAAGACAAACCAGTGTTTGTGTGTGTGTGTGTGTGTGTGTGTGTGTGTGTGTGTGTGTGGGTAAATGTGGCCATCCTACCTGATCTGTTTCATCTGTACTTCTTAATTTAGCAACCCCTGCCTATTATACATGCTGTCCATGGTGTTGGGTTTGTCCCAGTCATTGATGATGGTGTACTGTATGAAACAAGACAATGTGTGAGAATAATGTTAGCCATACTATGGCAGGGTTTCCAATCAGATTGTTCCGTTAGTTTACCATTTAAGGACAGCATCACATCTCGCTCTTCTCAGGACACAAAGAAAGATTGTACCTTTAACAAAACAATTCCTCTTCAAGTAAGGTAAATTTTGTAACTCAGAGTCAGTGTCAAATCAGTGGCCAGAAAAGAAATTGAAGTCCATTCCAGTCTGGTTCAGTAAGAATCAATACAAATGGCATTTTGATGTCATTCTAATGTGAGTGTCCGATCCGAGTGTGCTGTGCACTTACTGTCCTGTAAGATTCTTAGCAAGCGTGCCAATTTTAATCAGTAAAACACTTCAACTGGAAGCAGAATAGAGCAGTGAGTGACCTTTTGCAAACTTAAGACTTTACTCTTTTTATGAAATATACTTCATATGATAAATGAGCATAATCAAAGTGTACGTAGTGTTATGAATGTATTTTTATGACCCTTGATATTTGTATTGGTATGTACTTAATTCAGTACAGTTTTAAAAAATGCCCTGACTTAAAACTTGCTTAGGTCATCAGTCTTAAGGACCCTAAATGCAATTGCAAATGACAACAGTCTGCATGATGCACAGTGTAAGGTAGGTTTCATTTAGTAGGTATAATAAAAACTTGGTTGCACTCTGTCTCAGATTTTAAGATATTAGTTTTCAGGTGTGTCTTATTGTGCATTGAATGTCAAAATAAGCAAGCTGAATAGGGTTATTAACTCACTTCATTTCAAAATCAAACAAAAAAACAAACAAACAAAAAACATTGTTGTATAGCATAGAGGTCTACAAAGGGATGTGGTAGCAATATGGGTATATTAAAAGGGTTTTTTTGTTTGAAATGGCCAGCACATTGCTTCACATTTCATACTGTTTGCAACTGGCTGTCTTTTAGACTTTAGTTGTGGCAAACATATTGCAAGAGTTTGTTTGTTAGATGTATCTGCAAATGAGTTGTGGAACGACAGTTTTGGAGTGGCACCAAAAAATCTCACTGTTTCAATCACAATTGTTAAAATCTGCCAAACTCACACAATGTGGAGAGCCTTCAGAGGATATTAACATATGATTTTATGGTGTTTAAATCCTATAAAGACTATAATTAATGGCGAAAGACCTTTCTTTAGCAACACCCAAGCATTAATAAAGTGTATTCAGTGTGATGACTAAACTTGAATTTGAAGTTCTTGAAAAATACAAGTTCTTGAAAAACAGAACATAGTATGCTTGAAAAATAATTGGCAGTTATGTGATATCAACATTATTTGCACCTAAATAATCTATTAATTCAAAAGCACTGATAACAAGACCATACCTCATGGAGTCCTCTGCTGCAGTTCAGCTGAGGTGCTGCTAGAAGCTGTCATGTGCAGCAGCTGGCAGGCTTCTTCACTGTTGGAAAGAGAAGGTCTCCACTACTTTTTTATCGCCATGGCTGGAGAAGAGTTGCCTACTCAAATACAAATGTAGTTGTCTATAATATACTTCAACAATTTTAATATTTTTACAGTAAGCTGATGCTCAAATCAGACTAAACTGTGATTGTTCATCAGTGTTGGACATCCTCAGTTCTCTGTGCGTGTGTGTCTCTTATGAAGTAGAAGGACTGCCAAGCCATGCATTCCACTGTTACCTTGTATGGTCACCGGGGGCGGGCCTTACACAAGGGAATGCCCCCTCCAAACATGACTGATGGCAGAGGAACCAAGACACTCCAATTAGTGACCTGTTCAGACAATATTGAAAAGATGGGGGGCAGGAGAGACATAAGGATAAGCAGAAGGGAGGAAGGAGTACAAGAGAGAAAGAGGGTTAGCAGCAGGTAGAGGTAGGGATGGAGGAAAAGACGTAAAAGAGGACAGCCTGATAAACAAAAGGGATGTAAAAAGAGAAGGGGAGGGTACAGAGAAAGAGAGGAAGAAAAACAGGAAAGGAAAAAGAGAAAAAAGAGAAGGGGAAGATTGAACAGATAAAGGAGGAGTGCGTTGGGGGTATATTTTCTTTGGTGACTGAAATATAAGTAGCCAGTTTTCATATTTCTTCTAAATTTGGGCTTTTTCTGCATTGGGTAGCTGACTAGACTAGGCAGCAAACTGAAATACCATGTGGAACCAATTAAATTTCTCAGGGTGATAGACAGACAGAGGAACAAACAGAGAGGTAGAAAAGAGTGGAACACAAAAGAGGGAGGAAGGAAGACAAACAGCTGGACAGAAAGATGGAGGGAGAGAGACATAAAAAGAGGGAGAGAGAGGGCCAGATTAAGAGAGGGAGGGAGAGATATACAGATAGAGACAGAAAGAGAGAAAAAAGAGAGTGAGAGAGAAAGAGGGTAATTATTTGGAGGAAGGCTGTTTTATTGCATTGTATCTGTCTCTCTCTTTATCAATGTCTATAGCACACACACATTCTTTTAGAGTATTTTTTAAAAAGTTTTTATGATTTATTTGATTCTTGAACATTCAAGTAGACAGGAAACATGGGGAGAGAAGGGTATTAAATACAACGGAAATACCTTGCTGGAATCAATCCATAGACATGGTGGTCAATGGTATGAAGCCCAGTTGTTTTTGGTCGGAGTGCAGCAGTGGACCTGAACCTTTAGACATGAGTAAAAAGGGTTGAAGTTATATGCTGGTCCAGATGGCTGACAATTGCAGTTATGATTTACTTATATTCATAACAGCGTAGGCATCAGCCACTGTCCCTGCCCCTTAGTTTAAAAAAGTCAACTGGACATCATGAATTGCACTGAGGCTAGTGGTAGCTTAGCTCACCCCAAATTGAAAAAATTAAAGAATACAACCTTGAAGATTTCCTGAATTTTTAGACAGTGCATTACAAGCAAATAAACTCATCAACAGTGTCGGGGGTAACACATTATAAAGTTATGTATTACTGTAATCAGATTACATTTGTCTGTCATGAAGTAATGTAACACCGTATTGTTGATAACTTAAGTAATCACATTACAGTTACTAATCAATAAATTGTCTTTACTTGCATTCAAAATTTTTGCATGAAAGGACAAGAATACAACAGTAACTTTTCACAACTGTACTATTGCTGTCAGCTTTGTTGTATTAAGTAGCATAAAAGAGAGAGATCTTGTGTATTTCTTACGTATAAGAATAAGGATTTGTGCTGAGCTGCACATTATTAAGATTTAACTTTATATTGTTAATTTGCAACTGAGTTAGGGTGCATTTCAGGTGATGTTAAAGAGTAATCCAAAAGTAATGTAACTGTAGTGTAACTAATTTCTCTTAAAATTGAGCGATTAAGTAAAGTAATTTATTTCTTAACTTGATACTGCCATTTGCACATCATGCGCTTGTTTTTCTTTTGGTTTTACATAAATTTGTTCTTAATTTCTCTTGTAAATGTCCTTTTATTCCTCTTGTAAATGCCACTTTCTTAATTCACTTGAAGACTC
>JAQMCX010000058.1:196465-215044 GCA_029814765.1 Acanthurus leucopareius | reverse complement strand
CTGACCTTAACCACTTCATCTTTAGGCACGTCTGGAACACACCAAGGCTGATACAAACCCAGACTCACCTGCACACCTTTTCAGAACCCAGTTTTGGGACCGATAAGGTTGTTTAACTCAACTGTTGATTTCAAATGGCTTACCAGCTGAAAGGAAAAGTCAGACTAATTTTATTCAACTATGTAAAACAGAAGGAACCTAATGTCACTTTATATATACCAGCAGGTGACAATTAAAAGACACAAAAACAAAGAAGAACAGAGTAACAGAAAAGAGTAGTGCTACTCTTATACAGCTACATAAAATAAATGAAACCTAATGTCATTACTTTAAACCAGGAGAGGAAATTTAAAAGACACAAAACAAAGAAGAGCAGAGTAATACAGGAGCAGAGAGAGGCGAGCGACGTGTGCCGGCCCGTGCATTGCCTTTGGCCCCCTATCTAAACTGCCCAGTTGTCGGACGAGGTGGGGGGGGGTCATCGAGATAGCTTTTCACACCCTAACAAAATTTCATTTGGCATACACAGGGTTAAAAACAAAATTTCATTTGGCATATACAGGGTTAAAAGCTAAATTACATTTGGTATATACAGGGTTAAAAATTAAAATTAATTTGGCATATACAGGGTTAAAAACTAAAATCTAATATACATATATGGGATAAATAATCAAAAGTTAAATAGTCAATACAATTTATTTGGGTATCATAGAGTTTAAATACATGGGATAGGGTTAAATAGAAGTAAGCTAAAATACTAATTCATTTGGTTAAGTTAAAAAAGCAAGTTAAAAACAGAGGGTATAAAAGGAGCCACTGCAGTTTAAGAGCTCATTTGCAGTTTAGCTCTTGATGGGACAACATCTCATGCTCTCTCCAGCCATAGCAAGCCACACACAGTTTTCAGTGTGCCAGACCTGAAGAAGATTTATATTGATCGAAACGTCGTTTTATTGGCACACCTTCCTTAGTTCTTTAATTAAAAAAAATCATAATTTTATTTTCATTTAAAAAACTAATTATTTAAAACAACAAAACATTTTATTTTTTATATAAATACAGTATATTATTCCTTTCCTTTTTTGGGAAAGTGTTTTAAGTTCATTTTTTTACTTTTAAAACTAAAAATATTTTAAAATCAAAAACAATCCATACGAACAAAAAACAAAAAAAAAGTATGGATGGTTGGACGGTGGTGCGGCGTGGCAGGAGACGCCAGCGCACTCGCCAAGATGATTGGGACCAGGGGTACGGGGGCTACGGGCGGATGGACCGTGCACCTTTCTTCCCCTTTCGGGGAAGGGCTCTAGCCCCACATCCTAACCCTAAAAGACGATAATTTAAAGCAAAGTTAAAAAAGACGATAAAAAGACGATTACAAGCATAATTTAAAATTGGAAGCTGGCAGAGGGTATAAATACAGGGCAGGGAAGGCTCTCAGTTCATTTGGATTTTTGTTGGGGAAGAGCGTGCACCAGGCCTGAGGAAGACCATTATAGGTCGAAACGTTGCCCAGGGTGCACAGCTAAGGCCTATTTTGGGGATTTTATTTTATTTTGTTTTTAATTCTTTTTTTATTTTATATTTAAACTAAATTAAAGATAATAAACTAAAATAATTAAATAAAGATAATAAACTAAACAAAGTAATTAATAAATAACAAAGGCGAACTGAAGCCAAAACAAAACTAAAGAGAGCTACTAAAAAGGGAAATAAGAATTAGGAGATGCTTCGGGACTGGGACTAGCCCAGGTAGGACCGTGCACCACCGTCTCCTTCGTGAGGCGGTTCAGTCCCCTACCCCTAAAAATTAAACTTTAAACTTTGCTGACATCAGGCCTTCCCGGCCTCCAAGCAAAAGAATTAAAAAAAAATAAAAACAAAAAAGTAAGAATTACAAAATTATAAAATGAAAAAATAAAAAACAATACAAATATAAAGAAAGAGGAACTTTTGAACAAATTGTTAAAACTCAAAATCAACCACAGGGTACTTTTTTCTAATGGGGGAGGGACACCAACACTCGGGGAATGCAGGAGGTGTATCCAGGCGTGACCGCAGTCAAATCATCTGGAAAAAAATGGCGCTTATTATTTTCTATTATGCACTCACTTTTTTGGCCACAGACTGCAGATCTGTGTCCCTATGAACTCATCTATTGACTTATTTATTTATTTATTTTTGTCTTGTGCATGCATGTTTTGTGCTTGATTTATGATTTGACAAATTATTTAACTTATTTATTGATTCATTTGTTTTGTCTCCCACACAACTTATTATTATTATTATATCATCATCATTATCTGATGCTTTGATTTACCTTTTTTCACCTCTTCTTCTCTTCTTGACTGAATTTACTCAGTCTGTGTGATTATATTTACTATTTTCTTATACTTAGGCCCTAAGCATGTTGACTCTAAGTTAATTGTTTTGTTAAATTACCTATATTTGTATCATATATCCTCCATGTACAGCACTTACCCCCACACTTTCCTGTGGTTGTGTCCTCGGGTCGCTCTCCTCCAACCAGCAGAGGTCTCCCTCCTCCCACCTGTGGTTGAGAGTAGATTCAGTGTTTCTGTGCAGTCTCAGTCAGTTGTGTGCTGGCCTGCCTGCATGAGAGAATGAAAGCACATACTGTGCTTGGGTCACAGTGTGGACTGAGCAGCAGCGTTGGAGCATGTCTGGGGCAAGTTGCTGCCTGCTCTGACGGGCACCGGGGTGAGAAGGGCCTGTTCAATACTGCTTGCAGCTTTAATTTAAATTGATTCTGCTCGTTTTTAATTGTAATGTTTAGTCCGGTTCTACAGTACTGTACCCTTTTTTAGATTAGTTATTTTTTCAAAAAGTATAAGTCATGTTAGTATGTTCTTAGCTAATGTAAATTAGCTTAAATTAATCATACTGGATATGGTTCAAAAGGTTCTTTGCAGAACAATGAGCTGGGTGTGAAAGCCCACTCTCATGGCACATGGACATGTTGTTAAAAGCGTGACTTTTCAGATATTAAATTTTTGATAGCAGCACTACCATGGAGATAAGTATTAAATATTAATTTCGGATTAAATTATAGTAAATCAAAGCTGATCATATCCTTGCATATCACTCTGATTTCAATTCAGTTACAGCTCTTGTCTGTTCAGCATTTTTTTAAGCCAATGCCAAAGAGGAATAAGGCTGATTTGCTTTCAGAACAGAAATGACTGACCAGCTGAAACAGGTTCATTCCTTATAGGCTTTTGCTAGAAACAAATACAGTTGTATTAAAGGAAAGAATTTATATTTGTCTAACATTTTAGTGATATTGCAGCACGTTATTCACCTCTGTCGTTACGCTGCAAGACCTTTTCAGCAATGAAATATAAAATTATGCAAAATTTCTTAAACATGATGACTAAGAGCAAAGGCACTCAGTTGAAAGTTGTTTTGAAATATATTAGTATACAATAAATGTATTTTAGGCTTGCTTACAAGAAAAACAGCGACTGATATAATTTCAACTGCAGCTGTAGGGGAATGATGAAAATGTTAGCCTCCGTCAAATAGCAATGCCAGAAACTGGAGGAGCTCAATGCAGCATTCCAAGATGCTGTTAATCGGGACAGACGTTAGAACCTGAGGCTGGTTGGATTAAAAGAGAACCTGGAGGATGGCAATCTGGTGGTGTGTGAGAAAAGTAATTGCTGAGGCCCTAGCATTAAGATTGAATAAGTTCAGCTACAGTGAGTACACCAGTGCCCCTTGTCAATGCCTCCCAGGCAGATGGTTGAAAAGCCGCCTTCCCAGGCCCATCACCATCCACCTCTTGAGCTCCTTGGAGGGGGTGAGAGTGCTAGAAGCAGGGAGAGCAAAACGAAGAAACAGACAGAATGTTGTCCAAGTCCCTATATACAAGTCCCACCACTTGGCGGCCATCTTGGTAACGCCTCTGGGCAGTTATTTTGGGCTAAAAATAACCAGGCCCTACCTAAATGAATGGAGAGATGACCATAACTGTGTTGTCAGTTGCTCACCGGAATAAAAAAAAACTGCTAAGATTCGCTGGTGAAATCTTAAGGCCTGATCTGTATTATTATTTTTTGTGAGTGGTTTCTTACAGCAAACTTGTCTTGCCATTTAAAAGGCTTACGGTATTTGCAACACGTACATTTTGAGAGGGGGATTTGGGAGACTCTGAGGGTTGGTCATTAAATGTGATGCATGGAGCAAGTGGGGGAGGGACACGTTATCGGATTTGAAGGGTAACAAAGGGGAAGGGATTCATGGTTCATTCAATATGTTCTGCACATTTACTATTTTTGTTTGGTTTGACAGTCAGATGGCACCCTAAATGTTTATTATGTGATCTATGTTTTTTATGCTCTTAATGGCTGGTCTAATCTTCGCATATTCTAAACTCTACAAGACAATATATTATGGTTAACTCTGTAAGGTTCATCAGTCGAAATACAAACCGTTGCAGAACCCTGTGAAAAGGAAAAAGTGTTTGTTGTGCCTTAAATCCCAGCAAGCAGATATGGCCCTTATACAGGAAACCCATCTGATGGATTCAGAAATAATTAAATTTAAAAGAGACTAGGCTAGATATTTCATAGCTCATATTCCAGTAGGCAATGTGGCGTGGAGATACATGTACATAAAAAGTTAAATTTTGTTGCGCTGAAGCAACATAAGGATAATGATGGTGGACTAATATGTGTGAAAGCCACAATGAATGGAGTTAAGATTAATGTGTGCAATATATATGCTCCAACAAGGAAGAACCAGACTTCTACCATAAGGTTCACAAAATGATGGGGGACATAACAGATGGACATTCAACAATCACAGGGGATTTCAACCAGGTACAGGATGGAATTCTAGATAGAACTTCAGAAAACTACTAGTATACCAAAAGACAGAGGAGCTTTACATCTACTGATGAGGGACCTGGGTCTGGTTGATGTGCGGAGGCTAGTAAACCCCAGGGGAAAAGAACATACCTTTTATTCACACACACATAAATGACATTCAGAAACAGATTACTTTTTGTTATCAAATGGTTTAGTGGAAAGGTTCATGGACTGTACAAACGGGCCTATGGCAATAACAGACTATGCATGTACAATTGGGCATTAAAATTGGGACAGAGGGTATGAAGAAGGGCAGGTTTAGGTTGAATGTGTCTTTATTACAGGATCAAGCATTTGCAAAGTAATTTGAGGGTAATCTTAAATACTTCTTTGAGACAAACATAGGTTCAACAGAGAAACTGAACACAGTATGAGAGGGAGAGCTCAAAGGCCTTTGTAAATGGTAAAATAATAGTGTACTCAACTAAAACCTTCTTAAGGCTTAAAACCTTCCTTTTTGATAAAGCTTATAGTTAAGGCTGGCTCAGGCTCATCTGGACCAGCCCCTAGTTATGCTGCTAAATAGGCTTAGGCTGCTGGGGGACTCCATGACACACTGAGCTCCTCTCTTTCATCTCTCTCCCTATATGTTCTGCATTCATGCTCAATTCATGTCTTTCACTAACTTGCCACCTTCCCCGGAGTCTTTGTGCTTTCTTGTCTCGCAGATACCCATGGACTGAGGTTGCGCCGGGATTGCTGATCTTAGCTGTGGCTTCCGCTGTGGCTCTGCTTGATGCTCAGGGCAATTGTTATTGTTATTTTTATTATTATTATTATTATTACTAGCATTATTATTATTATTATTGTTACTATTATTATTAATAGTATCATTATTAAAACACATATAGTTTAACATATAGATTTATCTTAGCTTTTGGCCTTGCTCTCTCTCCCCTTTCTATCTATCTCTTTCTCTCTCTGGATCTGTCCGAGGTTTCTGCCTTTTAAAAGGAAGTTTTTCCTCGCCACTGTTGCCAAGTGCTTGCTCATGTGGGAATTGTTTTCAATTATTGGGTTCCTATAAATTTAAACTATAAATGTATTTAAATAGTGTGGTCTTGACATGCTCTATATGTAAAGTGTCTTGAGATAACATTGTTGTGATTTGACGCTATATAAATAAAACTGAATTGAATTTATAAAAAAAGAAAATTAAAAAAAAAGATCAGGTTAATCCCAATTTAAAGATGCAGAAAAAGCAATGGCGGATAATCATACTAACTGTCTTCTGAAGCAAGTCTGCGAACTAAAATTTCAATTTAATTATATACACAATAAAAAGGCAGAATATGCTATGTTCAGGCTGAAAAATGATATTTATGAAAGTGGTGATAAGGCAATGGTAACTTTATGATACCAGCAATAAGAAACAAAAATGGGAATGTGGTGGCTAGCCAACCAAGAAATTACAATTATAATTACAGGAAGTATTTTAAGGTTTTTATCATGAGCTTTGTGAGTCAGAAACCAATCTTTTGTCAGATAAAGTATAGGCTTTTTCTCACAAATTAATCTCCCACAACTGACAGAGGGCCATATTATACAAATTAACTATTACAGAACAAGAAATTAGGAACATCATGTTATCATTGAAAGTAGGAAAATCATCAGGACTGGATGGGATACCAGTATAATATTGCAAAAAATATATTGATTTACTGGCAAAACAAACGCCCAGGAACTTACTGAGTGAATTAAATCTATGATGGAAACTTCTTCCATTGAATATTTATTGACTAGAATAAATTAAAAGAAAAGGTCAATTTGATGAAGTCTGAAACAATTTTTTCCTCTTAATTAAGGGCTCAGCACATTAGAGTATACTTCAAAGGCACTGGTGGAGTGTGTTGGGTTGGTAAACTGTGTCTTGGTTTGCTGTTTTTTTGCTTGTTTTATATCTTTTTCCTTCTTTTTTGTGATTATGTGACTTCAAAAAATTGACACACAACATATTTGAAAGTCATCAGGTATGAAGAAGTGTAAAAAAAAATCAATAAAAACTTAAATGACAAAAAAAAAAGCCTCCTTTGTATTGGGATTGTATGTAATGTAATTTGAGAATCAATGTAATTTTTTTGTCACAATCTTTTTAAGACAGCAAAAGTTTAATTCATAATTATAGTGTATTAATAATGGTCAGTGCTGGACAATTAGGGATTGAGGAGATGTTATAAAAAAAAAATTGTAATTTTTTTGGAGTGTGAAAGTCATTCTATAAACACAATGGATGCATGTTTTCATCCAACACATCTGCGAAGTTGTCAATTCACAAACAGAAGGCTGCAGCCACATCATCTTCGAAAAGAATTTTCAAAATGACATTTTTCTTTATTGACATTGTTTAACATTCTCAAATCAAATGCTTTTCCATATTTGAGGACTAGTTCACTCACTGCCCTGCAGGTTTTAGAGCATAGCTGTCCAGACATGACAAATGAAATCATTTTTAAGTGATGGATTCTCTGATTTCCTCCAGAAAATATAGGAAAACATAGAAACATGTAGAAACAAGGCTAGCAATCCTTAGCAATTAAATTAAGTTCTTAAAAAAACAAAGAGGTCACATTTTTCAGGTTTTTAAATTGTTTGGAAATTTGAGACATGTTACAACTCCAATAGGATAAGAGATATAAGCCAGATGAATAGATGAAAATTCCAAATTTTACATGTGTTTTCTCTGAATTCAAACATTTATTCCCTTAAAGTTTAGGCTTATCTCATAACTCAAAATTTCTGCATATGGTCCCCATCTTTTTTGAATTGCCATAAATCAAAAACAAACAAAAAAAAAAACAATTTAAAAACATAATACCAGCCAAAAAAATGTGATTTTTTCCCTTTAACAGTATTGTGTTTTTTTCCTCTTATGTAGGCATGGACACTAACTCTGTACACATAAATTCAAAGTTGTATATGTGTAGGTAATTCCTCCTAGTTTATCCACAGTTGATGATCATGACAAAAAGAACAGAGCAGCATAATGTTGCTTGAGATGTATTCATTCTTTCAATCTGCATACATCTGGCCGTGTCTAAACCATCAAATGCATTCTGTTAGATCACTGAGAAAGTTGTGAACTGTTTGACTGCATTAAAAAAGAAGAATTTTCACCATTTCTGTTTTAAAATTAGACTCTGGAGAGAAACTTAAAACGAAATTAAAAAAAGAATTTTTCTTTGAAAGCCATTTCTGTTTGAGATAAATCATGAGTGTAACATATCGGCAGACAGTGGCAGTGAATTGATAAAAGCTCAAACTAGGTCACAGTCCTTCTCAGCCTGTGGTCTTATTATAAAGAATTATTGCAAAATGCCTTGTGTATCTTCAGTTTTGGCTGCTCCCATTGTTTATTTCATCTTTGGCAGGGCTACCTCTGTTCCCCTCAACTGAAGTTATTCCGTCTTAACGAAAAAGTCTGTTTTTCATTATGCATTACTATATAATGTTCCGACCTTGAGATTTCACAGCAAACACACTACATCTGTCGTCTCTTTTCCAGTGAAAAGCAGTGTTTTCACAGTTAGGCTCTCAGATGCTATTGCACCAAAACTGTTTTCTGCTGGGATAACTCCTTAGATGTGAAGGACAGAGGAGAGTTTTGTTGTGTTTAGATGTAGTCATCATCCACAGGTTCTCCTGGTGTATCACAGTGATGGAGGAAGAGGACCACGACTCTTTGAAACACTCCTCTTTTGCTCTGTCGGCGTTCTGAGATTTCTTCCCCAATGGTTTCCATGCAGATGTCAGCTGACAGCTGGCCTTTACGCCGTGGGGCATAGATGGTGGCTAACATGCAACATAAAAGAAGGGAAAACACTTTCAATACTTATACATTCATAGGGGTTTCCCATATGTTTGTTTATTTCTGGCAGTCCCCCACAATAACACGCTGCCTGCTGAAAAACATCTATTTTTCAAGCTGTGGATTAAAGAGCTCTCCTCTCTCTCACACAAGCCCAACTTGTTTGACAAAACATTAATAGATATCAAGCTGAAACCAATAAGCAAATAGGATGGATTAAGCATGCCTGCTTCATGCTGTAGAATGCAGATTCCACCATGATTTTGTCCACATTATTTTTCCTTTTTTTTCAATAAAAAACAGCTTACACAAGAGTTCAACTGGCTGACAATGACAAGGTACCTTCATGTTGTTATTTTTCTGAAGTCCCACTTCATCACACAAGTTTCTGTGAGCTGCCACAGCCCTGAGAATTGCGACTCTGAAATAGTTTAGTGTAAATGAGAAGTGTCTGTATTGATCGCACTCACTGTTTTCATCATCCTCAAAGTCAAAGCGGGCATAGCTGTTTGGATCAGCTGCTCTTAGAGTCCTCAACCAGGGGAAGTCCGTTATCATACTATAGGGAGCACCATCCACCACTCCTGAACAATACAGAAAACAGAAAACAGTAAACTCTTAGCTTCTAGGGGTATAAAGTAAGACTCCTTACCCTTTTCATTGTGCAGTGAAGCAAGATACAGATTCTTAACATGTAGGCTTTGGTATGTCACCGATTGCAAAGAATATGTAACCATTTATTAAAAATGCACATATCTTTAAACTCATTTTAACATGCACAATATATGTAGGGTCCCTAGAACTAAGGGATGACAAGTCAGTTTTTAAAATGTAAATCTGATTTGACAGTAAGACCCTTATTAAGTTAAAGTACTTGATTCAATCTGAGTAACAGCATCTCTAAATAACTGTCACTGTTTCAGTTCACATCTGCCATTCACCACACATAAAGTAAATGCTTTACTGATAACAAAACAGAAAAATGTTGTTAATGTGAATGTACATGTCTATCATAAGTAGTAAATTAAAATCATGTAAATTAATTGATACAATGCAGTATTTTACCCTCCAATGTATAGATATCCCGACCCCAGGGGTATTTGGGATACTTTTTCACATCCTCTTCTGTCCTGGTGGCCTCTGGGAAGAACTCATACTTGATTAACTCTCTGGGAGATGGACATATAAAAAAATCAATTAGACTGTATTAGATTGAAGCTGTTCAATCCCATCAGTATGACCCACTTTGCCAATACTGTCATTAATAATGTGCTGATTGTGGGTTCTTTAATGCTAAATCCAAAGTTTATTTTTGTTTGTGTTTTTCTACAAGCATCCTTTTTTTGCATTTGATTGAAACTGTTCAGTTTTTGCTGACACTGGGAAATTTGTGTAAATAATAGGTTAATTACTACAGTCAGATTTAAAGTTTGTGCATCATCTAGACTACATTATATAGAGAGATAATTGAACTTTTTTTCTTCCACTTACATACATAAGAGTAACAAAATATTGGAGACATATCAATGTAATGTAAACAGGCAAGACAATCTTATCAGTTTAAGGAATTAAACAGAATAGGTTTAAAGCAGAACTTTCCATGCTGCAATAAAAAGATAGATTTCAGAGCAAAACTTTTAACACTGAAAACAAAAAATGTATCATTGAAAGAAAATAATAATTGGAATTAAAATGTGAATCTAAAACTTGTCTGCAAATGCAGTTAAAAGTTTAGCTTGCAAGCAAGCAAACCTGATCTTCATTTATTGTTAAAAAAGAAATCATAAGTGTGAATATCGTAGCTGACAACAAATTTTCTAACTTTGTCTAAGACAGCCAAGTAATACTTGATTAAGGGCCACAGAAGAAAAAAATTAATTTGTACATGATATTAAGACATACGAAAGAATTAACATTTTAGTGATTTCATTATTATATCTGACAATTCCTTTCAGGTGATGTTGCAACATATTGCAAAAGTAATTTATAGATAACTGTAATTATGTCTTTTACAGTTTTATTTATTTTTATATTTTCTGACAGAAACAGGAGACTAAGGGCCTTTTTTTTAAAAAAAAAAAACGATCATGTAGCTGTTGGAGATATATAGATAATATAACTCTGCCTTTCCTTTCATTTTATGTTCCCTATCTCAGAAATACAACAGATGTCTGAGCTTTAACTTTTACTACAGGATAATATTTCTACACTGAACAGTTCTGAGTATTTTTAAAGCACCTGAGGTTCCTACTCAAGAAAACATTGAGCTAGTTTGACTCGCTTTCTTGTGTGTTTACACTGCCAATACCTGACAAGTCCTCCCAAACACATGGGCAAATTAATAGAACTTACTCGCTACTTTGGCCTTGATTCATGTTGAATAAGGATTCATGTGTACTCAGGCACAGTACAGATGAGATGTGAAAGCAACCCAAGGAAGTGGGTGGCTATATATGTTGTAACTATTGGCTGCTTCCTCTTCTTTCTTGTTTGTATTGGTAATTGCAAATCAATTATGTGCATACCGCCACCTACTGTGGTATACATATGCAAGTGTGCTTGGGCACTGGACAATTTTACTAACTTGAAAGCAGACCTGCGGGGGAGAGGGGAGGGGGAAGTAATCATGCTTGGGCACGGTACAAAACAATTGTGCCTAGAGTGAAAATGTCTTTAGAATGGTCTTGTGTGCCCTCCTCTATCAAAGCTGCAATCTCCTGTTAGACAGTATGGTTTATCATACCATCGAATGCCAGCTGGAGGTAGTGTTGGGGAGACGTCCCCGACTGCTGCCCCACCATCCTGAGATGTTCTGGTGATCAAAGGGGCGAAACACCTGAGAAGGGTGGCTCCCAGCTGATGACCCTGCAGCTGGGGCTTAGGCACCGGGGGAGGTGCGACAGGTAGAAATGCCTTGCAGGTCCCAACAACTACCTGTCCATAATCTAGCACTCTGGGAAACCAGTGACTACTGGGAAAGATCAGTTGCCATCCACGAAAGACGGGAGGAGTGTCAGGAGAGACTGACTGGAAGCAGGGAAGACTGTCAGGGGTGGGTGGGCTGGTTACCCTTCCAACAGGCCTAACTGCAGGCCAACCCAACAAAACTACAAGCATGAGAAGGAAAGAACAGCCCAGCAGTCCTCCGAAAGGTGGGATGGAAGAAGGACCAATCAGGAGAGACCTTGCAGAAATGAATGGAACGGACACAACAAAGAAATAGATGCTCAGGTCTTGTACATGTGGATGGACGAAGACAACAACACTGGGTAATGTGTTGTTGTTTTTTTTTAATTTTTTGGGGGGCTTTTGTTGCATTTAATTGATAGGACAGAGTTGGAAACGGGGAGAGAGAGAAAGGGTGACACGCGACAAATGGTCGCAGCCTGAGTCGAACTTGCGACCACCGCATGGAGGTCTAAGCCTCTGTACATGGGACGCCTGCGCCACCGATTGAGCTAAATCGGCGCCCCTAATGTGTTGTTAAGGGTGTCAATGGGATGGCCAAATGCAACCTTGCACTGCCCAGGCGGATGAGACAAGCAGGGAACTGAGACAGGTTGAGCACCACAGCGCTACAGAGCCCATTGTTGCAAGCAGCCAAAACCCACCAGAAGCACCTGACATCAGCCCCCTGGAGAACCCCCAAATGGAGGAAAGGACTCCAGCAGCCGAGGATGGAAGGAAGGGGAAAGAGCCGGGTAGAAAGAAAAACATCAAGTGGCCCAAGGCAAATGAGTCAGCGGTCTTGAAGAAGCTGGACAGTGACTTGACACTCATACTGCAAAACTCGCTCCAAGGCAAAGTGGAAAACAAAGTGTCCATCTTCAGTGAAATCATCTATGAAGAATGCCTCGGCAGGTTTGGCCAATATTGAAAGAAAAAGGACGCCAGGCCCTAAGTCATGAGTAGAAGCGAGAAGGAAATTCTTCAGGTCTTGAGAGAATGAAGAGCACTACGCAAGACTAGGTAAAAGGCAGAGGAACATCAAAGAGAAAGCCTAAAAGCCTTATGGAGTCAAGTCAAGAGCCAACTAACATCACTCAGGAGGGCTGAACGAATTAGGAAGAGGAAAGAGGAAAGAGAGCCAGTGCACAAACTTCCTGAAGAACCCTTACAGAATAGCCAGAAGCGCCATCTCCCGCTTAGTATGTACCACAACCACCTGCCCCAACTGAAGAGTTTGAAGTGGTGCCACCAAAGCTGAGCGAAGTGGAGGATGTTGTAAGAAGAGCAAGGTCAAGCTCAGCCCCTGGGCCTAATGGTATACCATATAAACTCTACAAAAGATGCCCCCAAGTCCTGAAAGAACTGTGGAAACTAATGAGGGTGATCCGGAAACAGCAGTGTCCCCACTTAGTGGTGTAGAGCTGTGGCCGCCTTGATTCCAAAAGAACAAGAACAGAACACGCCCTGCTAAACGTAGCGGGCAAGATTTTCTTCTCAGTCATTGCCAACAGAATGACCAAGTTTCTGCTACAGAGCAACTACATCGACACAAGCTTTCAAAGAGCTGGAGTCCCAGAGTTCTCAGGTTGTTCAAAACATGCAACCATAATCTGGGGCCAGATCCAATTTGCCAAGAGAGACAAAAAGGACCTCCATGTAGTATGGCTGGATCCAAGCTTTGTCCTGGACTTCTTCCATGTGCCAGCAAGTGCCAAAAACATCATTGAGAGCTACTACGTGGATGTGAAGATATGCCACACTTTGCAGGAATATACAACTGACTGGCAACACCTTGGCAGAGGAATTGCGATGGGGTGTTCCATCTCACCCATCCTCTTCACAGCTTCTTTCAAGATCATCCTGATTGGTGCAAGAACAATGGTCAGAGGAGTACGCAATAGCGCAGGCCAACAATTGCCACCCCTTCGCTGCTTCATGGATGACATAACAAGCTCAATGCAGACAGCAGCATATACGTCACGGCTTCTCAAAAGACTTGAAGAACTGCTTTCCTGGGCCAGGATGAAGATAAAATCCACCAAGTCCCACAGCCTCTCAATCCGCAAGGGTAGACAAGTGGACACATTCTCCTTCCAAGTGGCAGGAAAGAGAATACAGGTGCCTGCAGAAAAAGCGATCAGAAGCCTTAGAAGAGAATACACAGCTAATCTTACAGACAGGAACATGTCAGATACTGTCTCAAACCAGCTAAAAAAGGGTCTGAAGAGAGCTGACAAGAGCCATCTTCCCGGCAAGTATAAGGTCTGGTGCTTTCAGTTCACACTGTACCAGCGTGATGTGGCCACTCAAAATGTGCGAAATAACATCAACAGTCAAAAAGCTGGATGCCAAAGCCAACAATTACACCCGGAAGTGGCTTGGTCTCCCAAAGTGCCTCTCCAACGCCACCTTGTTCGGACTGAATGCCCTTCAGTTACCCCTGAAGAGCATCTCAACTGGCTACAGGTTGGAAAAGACAAGGCTGGTCTTGGAAATCAGGCAATCAAGTGACCAATTGGTCAGAAATCGAGGGACCTTTGGAAGATGCCCCAGCCTCGAAACAGTTTCCTTATCAAAGCCACTTATGACAACCTTCCTAGCCCATCAAACTGGTCAAAATGGTATGGGACAGAGGACAACTATGGTCTGTGTGGAACTGCTAACAGAAACCTACAGAATATTCTGTGTGGCTGCCGGACTGACTTGGCCCAGGGTCGGTACAGGTGGCGGCATGACCAAGTACTAAGAAAGCTGGCAGCAAGTCCAGTTGGCAACAGCAGGACAATCCGCAAAATCCTGCGAGAGCTTCATGGCAGCTAAAGCCAAAAAGTCCTGAAAGACCTGGCAGAGGCAGCGGAAAAGGGAAGTTTTGGGCTCTAGCTGAGAATAAATGACAAGAACTGGGGGTTTCGAGATACCACAAGACGACCCTGCAGCTGGCGCTTAGGCACCAGCGGAAGTGGGACAGGCAGAAATGCCTTGCAGGTCCCAACACCTACCTGTCAATAAACTCCAAATGGAAATACTGGTGTCCTCTAGGACAAAGTGAAGAGCAGGAAAACAAACTGCTAGTGGAAGTTGGCACCATCCACAGGTTGATTTGGAAAATGCTGGGCATCTTGTTGTTTCTCATGACTGGTAGCTACAACAGGAGGACAGTGCTATGACAGGCAATCTCCAGTACAGATCCAAACCTGGAGTCAATCTGTGAAAATTCAGACAAGCCATACAGCAATAAAGACATAGGTAGAAGAAATTGAAATAGTAAATTAAGTTAAATTTTTAGGTGAAGTTCTGATGCCAAACTCAGTTTTGACAAATATGTCAAAAAGATTACAAAGACAGTAAAAAGCAATTTAAACTGCTGCAAAGTGATTAGACACTATATTTTAATCAAAGCAGCACAAATGCACATGTATGCGATGATATTTTCATGTTTCTTAAAGCTCGTTTGACTGAAATTAAGCCTACTGCATCTCTGAAAAAACAAACCTTATAAACAATGGATAAAAAACATGAGATGGCATCACTGCAACATACAACACAACATACAATAGCAGTATAATTTAATTTGACTTTTTTTAAAATTTATTGCCTCAAACTGATTTTTAAGTGTCTACACAACTTAGCACCAGACATTTTATGTAAGCTTACCAGCAAGCACAAAAGCAGCAGGATAAACTGAGGCACAGCAAATGGCATGGTAATATTACACATTGTAGGACCTCTTTGGGTCAGTTTGTTTTTTTTCTTAAAAGGCTCTTCAATTTGGAATACACAACCAACTGAAATAAAATTAAAACAAAATATTAAAATTTCTAACAAAAAAGTTAGAAGTTAGCTGAAAACACAATGAGAGATGTACGCATTTTTAGTTCTTTTTTACTGTTCTACAGCTGCATGGGTGTATGAAAACCTGAATATGTAGTTATCTGCTTTGTCTTATTTTTTTCGTTCTCTAACTATAATTACATATTGTAACTATTTGTAAACTTGGTATTTCCCTGCTTGATTTTTTTTTCCACTGTAACTTCATGTCATATTAGTACGTACCCATGACGCAAATATCTTTCATCTCTATCCTCTTTTTTGGCAGTGATCAGTTTCCATGGTCCCTTTAAAATAAACTCCACTTAAAAAAAAAAAAAAAAGGATTGACTGGGCCCTCACACCCTGGCATCCGTAGGGGTTTGAGTGTCATTCGTTATGTTCCAGTACACAGAGAGTTGTGCACACACAAGAATTTCATGTGAATCATATAATTGTCACGCAGGGTTTACTTGTGGTAGCCACCAAGGGCACATTTTCTGTGACTATTAATTGGCACGTCACTTTTCTAAGAATGAAATTTTTAATCACTATGTGAAATTTGGGACAGACTGGATAAGAAACGGGGAAGTTACAACCACTTTCTTTGTCTTGGCAAAACATGAAACTCACACTGTCACAGTTATGCGGTTTAATGTATAAGGACATGAGTCACAACATATCATTATCAACATGTTTAAGCTTATCTCACCAAGTTTGAGATTAATCTGATCAACCTTCTAGGAAAAGTACATCAACATCTAAAATATGTTGTTTCCTGTTGCCAGTGGGTGGCGCTCTAACTATGACATAATATAGACATGTTGTTGAGTTTAGGCAGGAACCCCAAACACACGAGAAGATTGGTGCATAGCTGACAATATCAATTAAGTTATGAAAATTTTTTGTTTCTTAGTGAAAAGCTCAAAATTGCCCCCAACCCAAAGCCACACTGTTGATGGCAAACAAAAGCTTTTCAAAAATTTTCATCACAAAGAGTATATAAACCAAATTTCAAATCGGTCTGATGAGATTACTAGAAGGAGTTCTATAAAATCCAACAGGCATAAATTGCCAAAAAATTGCAAAAAATGCACAGTAAATTCAAAATGGCTGACTTCCTGTTGGGTTTTGGTCACATACCTGCCCTGCCACGGCCACACGGTGATTCAAAAATGAAAGCTTTCAAAAACTTCTGATCTCAAACATGTTAAGATTTCACACAGCATATTTTTTATGAGGATCAGACAAAATCTCTTGGAGGAATTTGTTAAAATGCAAAACGTGGAAATCACCAAAACTGGCCATTCAATCCAAAATGCCAGATTCCTGTTGAGTTTAGCCTAGGGTCTCAAGAGACTTTATGTAGATCTGGGTATGATACATACATCTACCAAATTTCATACATGTACACAAAAGTGGTCGCTAGAAGGCACTAGGGAGCCATTTGCCCTCCGCCTTTCAAAACCCATAGAATACTTCATTTTACACCACAACTGAGGCATCTGCCAAGTTTCATGAGTTTCTGAGTATGTTTAAGCCTCCAAAAGCAAGAACAACAATTCCTAGTATTATAACAGGGTTCCTCAGCGCACGGGTCCTTATTAGGTGTTAGTAGCTCAGACTTTTATGTCTTTCCTCGAGGGTCATTGTTCATGGGTGTGAAGAGGATCCTGAAACCAATGACGCTTTTAAAAAATGTTAAAAATATATATTTATTATCCTTCTACCCTTCTCTTGCAAGTTCAAACTTGTAAACATGGAATATGAACAAAAATGCAAAGCAACCAACAGTGTAGGAGCCAAAATAGGCTTTTTTTTTATTCTAATACTTTTTTGTTTATTTGTCATTAGTGAGAGTATGTGTGTGAATGTGGGGTGATCCAGTATGGCCATAGGTGGGTCTAACCCCATCTGGTGGACACCTGAGAGGCTGAAGGTGGAGCCAAGAGGGGGAGACCATATTACCCAGCAGTCACAGCATCCAAGGGTGGCTGAGAAAGGCAACAGTTTTTTGACTGTGTGTTTAATAGTTTAATCTTGTTGGGGGTTTTTGCTACCTAAGTTATCTGTAAAACCAAATTTTTATAATAAATGTTCATAGGGACTAACTGTAACAGTTTTCATCTCCTCATCTTGTCATCTGCATGTGTCAAAACTTGGGTCCAACACAGCCACCAGTTTAACAAAAGAACCAAAGGTCAACTGGAATTGCTATTACAAACAGTATGAATGTGACTATCATTAGGAATTTGAATCTTAGGGATTCTTGTTGTTTGATTAAATGCTGATTCTTAGGACAATATATTTGACTTAGGAATCCATTTCAGAATTAAAAACCCACCCTCAACTACTAAATTTGCATCATTTGCTGCACTGTTCATGGTTGGTTCAAGATGTTATATATGCGGTCAGCACATTAAATGGGGTCACTCACACATATGCCTTTGCTATTGCTTAAGGCTGCAAATTTGGCCAGTACCACCACAGTTCACCATACTTTAACTCCAACCAATAGGCGGAGTTGCTTCACAGCTGGAAACAATTATTTTATTCACTCTTTGCTTGCAACACACAGCATTGAATGGGAGGCAGATTTAATTTTAAATACATGTTACTACAGCCTTGAAATAGCTTTCTTTTTCCCCTCATGCCACTCGTGAACTGTTGGTTTGAGTATCACAGATCTAGAGTAAAGACATTAAATGTACACAAAAAGACAAAAATGTGTATGACTCTCAAATAAAGGGGAACACAACAGCAGGTCATTTTCTGAGATAAAATTGATGTAAAAGAAAATCCTGATTGTAACCGCTAAACACAAATAGTATGAAACAACTAAAAAGGACTTGCATTGAGGTATACAGTGATTCTGAGAAAATATGCAGTTTAATTATAAACAAGTTTTGACATTGACATCTGCCAGTCTGCCAAATGCAGGTGGATTTTAGCAGTGGCGCGTAACACAGTCACACCCACTAGCCACTTTGGTGAATTTGATGAATGAATTGAATTATGAAATATGAATCATATATATACACACATATAAATATATATATATATATATTTATATGTGTGTATATATATGATTGTGTGTATGTATGTATGTGTGTGTGTGTGTGTGTG
>JAQMCX010000058.1:172171-184894 GCA_029814765.1 Acanthurus leucopareius | reverse complement strand
CAATCAAGAGGGAACCACATTTTAATTTCATTATACAACCTGTTGTATAATGACCAATAAACTTCCTTGTATCCTTGAGAATTTCCTTCTGCGAACAACTTACACACAAAGTCATTCTGCTCAAACTTCTTGAAAAAGACCTGATGTGTGCATGCTGAGAGCAACCTTGAGAGCAACACCGAGCACTAACTGAAAATATATTCAGGATTTGGGTCAGCTTTAATTTTGGGAAACATTTTCAAGGAAAATTCAGCAATAATTACCAACATCATCACTAGAACTCCAAGCTTCCCAAAACATTTTCACAGACTCAAGAACCCAGGGTAACCTAGAATTGAAGGCCCTGGACCTAGTATATAAAATGATTAAAGAATGAAAACTGGAAAAATTTGATATGTATGATAAATAGACAGAGGCACTCAAGTACTGTCCTCTATCAGGGTGTACTTGCCCTGATGAAGGCCATGATGGCTGAAGCTTGTAGGCATGTTGTAATTGTTGTAACAATGAAGCCATGAAAAATTAAAGGTTTTTAAGTAATCATCCTCTTGAGTGCCTCTGGTTTTGTTAACTTATTTGGAACTATTTAGATTCTCCCACAGAAGAGCACCAGAGGGCAACTATCTTCCACACCGAGGAGCACTCCTTCCATGTTGTTTCATGCACAAGAAATTTTTTGATTTCTAGGGATTATAATGCCATATATTAAAAAAAAAAAAAAAAAACAATAAAAAAACATTGTGTTATGAAAATCAATTAGCCTGCTACAACTTGATCCTGCCTTATCTTTCTCACAAATTTCAATTTTGTACAGACTTTTCACAGTTTGAGCCAAACTATCAAAGTTGGAGAAAAATCATAATTAGAGCAGATGGTGCCAACACAATATTTACCCCAAAAAGGTTTAAGAAAAATAATGAGAAATAATAAGTATATGTTTAGTAATGCAAAACTTAAAATGCAAAAAAACATAACAAAACAAATGATAAAAAGTGTCTTTGTCTTTTACCATGAATGAACATCATCTTGGGGCAGTCTTTGAGGACCAGGTCAGTTATTCCACAGTTGGTCAGTGTGATGCCAACCAGGTTCTTACTCTTCAGAGACAAAATCTGCATGGGCAACAACATCTCAGTATCTCAGTAATATTAAAAATGGATATCAGAAAGCATACAACTGTTAAAGCTCATTTTAACTGTCATTGTTTACATGTGCATCCTTATTCAACGGTTTTGCAGATTCCATGTATTATGTATTAAAAACAGAAAAGCATTGGAGTAACTGAAGGCATTTTTACTTTTTTTTCTTTCCACTGTTAAGACAATATATATTAAAAAAGGCCCTCTGACCTTTATGTTATCCTTCTGAGATTCACTGGGCTCAGGGGAAGAAAACCTTATCATTTACTTTCAAATTCACTTAGTAACAAGTTAACCTTGTGTTGATTATTACATGTTTTGTATGGTGTTCATAAAAAGCATTTATCTCATCCTTTTGGATTGGACTATGAATAAATTGCACAAATTAAATACTGCCAGACCATGACAATAGAATACAATGTCTCAGTTTTTAAAAAAAAAGTCTATTAAAAAAATGTTGTATTGTGTTTATACCTGTATATGGTCATCCTCAGTAACTGGGTCCGATGTGCTGGTTGATTTGTCAACCATTCGTTTCCTTTTAACTGATACTCGAGGCCTTGCTCTTGAAAGGTCTACAAAGCACAAATATTACAAATATCACCTTGAATTCATAGAAGTTAGAAAAATTCACATTGTGTTTGCAATAATCTGCCTGCAAAAAACAACAATAACAATAACAATAACAGCAGTAAGCAGGGTAATCCATGAATCAAGCATGGCGATTTACAAGGATTTACAGGATTTACAATTTTGCAGTTCTTTTATCTCATACATTCTTCTTTAAACCCAGAGCCTATATCATCCAAACTGAAATTCAACTGAGTGCAGCTGAGCAGCAGTTTACAGAAGCCTGGTAAGCTCACTTGATGTTAAACTTGGTGCTCATTTTGAAATTCATTACAGCAGCTGCTTAATATTTGATTACTCTTTTAACAACCCATTCAGATAACTGGGGCCTCATTTGTAAAGCTGTTTTTAGATTCACACCTTAAGTTAGTCGTACAATAATGTAATGTTATTTAATTATTAAAGATAATGAACATAAAAACATACTTAATAGTTTAAACACTAAAAATATCATTTATAGCTTAGTATATATGATCTTTTAATCTTAAATCAACCACAACTGACAGTATATCATGCCAGCACAAACAGAAATTTAGTCAGAAATAGCCATGGGCCATAAGAATGGGGAAATATAAGACACAATCAGGGCAATGGTACAGAGAGTTTGATGCCATGAAACACATAATAGGGTTGACTTACTAGTGGATTGACAAACATAGCCAAATAAACAGAGAACACAGTTGATGAAAAAAAAAAAAAAAACTGTGGCTGATATTAAAAAGAAATGGTCTGACCTATATAAAAAGAGAAAAAAAGAAAAACTATAAATTAAAGCTGCAAGGAGTGTTGTGAATTTCACATTGGAGATCAATAAAGTATCTATCTATCTATCTATCTATCTATCTATCTATCTATCTATCTATCTATCTGTTGAACAGGCCCTTACACCCCAAGGCCTGCCAGGGAGGGCCGCAGTGGCCCCAGACAACACAGAGTACTTGTGCGTTAAGATCCCATACATAGAGATGTGCATGCAAGAGAATGTAATGGAAGTCATATCTTGATAGTCACACAGGGTTTACGTGTGGTAGCCACCAAGGGTCACAATGTTTGTGACTCCTAACTGGTATGTCACTTACCCAAGAATGGAATTCTTGATCTGTATGTACAAAATTTCATACATGTAGGTGAAACACAGCATGAGGGCTGCTTTGATGGAATTGTTTAGGGGGTGCAACTGACGTATTTTGGCACACACACAGAATATTGGCATATAAATGTGTGCAGAGCAGGATATCATATTTGGGGAACACAGAGTATGTACAGTAAAGTTATGACAATTTCCCAGTACGTGGAGAAGCATCAAAGTTTGATGGCACGTTCCATGCAAATAGTTTAAATTTTGCGCGGACCTTTCCTAACTTGATCATGAATGTCTTTAGATCATACAGACTGAATTTGAAGTGGATCAGATTAATTGTGAAGTACGAGTTTGTAAAAGTATTAAAAACATAATATCTTGTAGCCAGTATTTGGTGCTATGGAGGAGTAAATATTTTTATAAAGATGTGGTCAGGTTGGGACCCTTATCATACCCATGAAATTTAAAGGGAGATATGAGAATGTATGCACAAGTGTGAACAACTTTCTTTTCTCTAGCAAAACATTAAAGTTTGAAGCAATGCCACGGGCAAATGGTACAAGTTATGCACAGACCTTTGATAACCTTTCATCGTGAAGGTCTTAAAAACGTACAGACAGAATTTCTCCTGGATCAGATGAATTGTGTAGCACAAGTTCGTAAATGTATTTAAAAAAAGGCAATTTCCTATAGCCAGTAGGTTAGGTTATGAGGCCGAGTGAATATTGTCATACAGATGTGTTCAGGGCGTGACCCGTATCAAACCTATCAAGTTTTGTCAGATTGGACCATGTAGTCTAAAGTTGCGACAACTTCCAGCTTTTTTGGTGAAACCTCAAAATTTAACACCACACTTCAGGAAAACTGCAAAAGTTTTGCACCGGCCTTTGATAACTTTTAATCACAAAGGCTCCAAGACTGGCCAGACCAATTGGAAATCAATCAGATGGGAGGAATTTGCAAAAGAGCATTTGAGTATTTATAGTAAAGTTACAATAATTTCACCCTCAATGGCACAACATCAGCATTCGACACTTAGCCACAGACAAACAGTAAAAGTTTTGCGCTAACAAGTTTTGCAACAACTTTCAGTTCTTATGGTCTTAAGATCATAACACAGAATTTCAACTGGACAGGATTAATTATGTAGGACTGGTTTGAAAATGTATTTGGAAAAAAACATTATTTCCAGCAGCCAGCAATTGGCGCTATTACGAGGATTGAGTAAAGTGATACAGATGTTTTCAGGGTGGGACCCTTATCAAGCCTATGAAGTTTTAGGCAGAGCGATGTACATCAAAGTTACAACAATTTCCTCTTTTATGTTTAAACTAGGGCTGTCAGTCGATTAAAATTTTTAGTCGCGATTAATCACATTAGTGTCCTCAGTTAACGCGCGATTAATCGCAAATTAATTGCCAATTTTTTATCCTACTCTATAGATAGATAGATAGATAGATAGATGGATAGATACTTTATTGATCTCCAATGAGAAATTTACATTTACAGCAGCTTGACTAGGGGAAAAAATAGTGTAATACTAGGGGAAAAAATTGTGTAATATATGTAACTTAACAAGATATTTATTGCGTTTCTTATACTCTAGGAAAAATTGGAGAGGACCATAATAATTCCTTGGCCATCATGTGGTATTTAAGACTGGACATGATCACCGATGGTAACTTAGTTCACATTTACAATAAATACAAATTACTTTTGTTTTGACCAGAGAACCATCGGGCAAAACTTTAAAGCTAAACTTTCCATTTAAAAGTCCCTTTTTCTGTATTCACTTCTGCTTTGTAACCGTTTGCGATGTTATTTTAGCACTATTTCCTGAAAGTACGGGAGCTGGCAAGGCACAGACCTGGGTGTGTTAATCGCGCGTTAAAAAAATTAGTGCCATTAAAAGGAGTTTGAGTTAACGCGTTATTAACACGTTAACTTCAACAGTCCTAGTTTAAACATTAAAATTCAACGCCACACAGACCTTTGATTAATTTTAAACACAAAGGTTTTAAGATTGGACATACCAAATCTGAATTCAACTGGACCATTTTGCAAGTTGGCAAAAGTAAAAAGGGGTGAAGATCGCCAAAAATTGCCATAAAATTCAAATGGCCAACTTTCTCTTAGGTAAATGGGGTAGGTTCAAGAGGCTCATTTGTGCAATTGGGCATGACACATGAGTGTACCAGATTTTATAACTGTAGATGAAACTTTCCTTTGGAGCCACAGTTAGGGAGCCCCATGGAGAAATTTTGCCCCATTTCTGAAAACAACCAAATATTCATTTTTTTGCCAGACAGGATGTGAGTTTCATGAGTTTTTGGGCATGTTGCTATGCCCAAAAAATGAAACTCATTGGAAGAAAAAAAATGGGGGGGGGGTGGGGTGGGGGGGTTTGAAACCCCTACTCAGATAAGGCCTTGGCAAGTTTAGTTATACTTACTGTGGTCTTACAAAATGCAAGAGTGAAGAGTGTAAGAGCTGCACTTCTCTGAGTGACGCATACTCACAACAATGTGTATGTTCTGTGTTTGTAATTCTAGTCTTACCTGTCTCAGGTACTAGAGATACAGAAGACAAACGTGTACGGGATCGGGTTAGAGGTCGTCTGGGAACAAAGTCATTATCTCTGACTTGACTCTTCGGTAAACTTAAGGCAGTAGCACAGGTAGATCGAGCATGTACAGGTTGTCTTTCTTGCTGTCCAGACAGCTGTTCTGGTCTCCTTGGAGCATGATTTACATCAGCATCTGTGGGACTGAGACTGTCCCCACTGACAGGAGCTGAGCTCTGTCTTACTCCAGCCTCCCTTGTGGAATCATCACCAGTGCACCACTGACAACTTTCTCTATCAGACATTGTGGTTGCTCTTTGGGAGGTCTCCGCCACCTCCCTCCTACATCCACCCACATGCCTGGATGTGGCTATCCTAGGTCCAACCCTGCCCACAGGTCCACTCACTTGCTTCACTCCAGTCCTTGCTGCTGCACCAGCACTCCTAGTGCCCTGTCCTGTCACACTGTCAACCACAGGCCTTACGGTCTCCCCAGCTTCAGCAGCAGTTCCTTTACTGCTACTCTTCTTGCTGTTCTCAGCAGCTGCTTTCATGTCTGCCTTGATCTGTTCACTGGTCACCTGACAGCTCTTCTCACAGCTGCTCTCCATTACCTGGGCCCTTGTCTGATCTTCCAATCCTGCCACTGACACAGCCACATTGTTGCTCCGCCGCAGAGGAGTCTTTCCTTTGCCTTGAAAAACACACACATATATTTATATATATTTAAATTTCACTGGTGAAGAAACTTCTCACCTCTGTATGTTCTAGCTTGATTAAACATGCATTTAAAATTTTAGGTGTCCTTTTCACCATTTTTTCAGTTTTCAGCTGTAGATGAGTATGTGTATGGTGTGTGTGTGTGTGTATGTGCCTGCACATATATGCACGGTGCTGTTAAAAAGTATTTACCGTCTTCCTGATTTCTTGTATTTTTGCATATTTGTCACATTTAAATGTTTTATCAATTCAATTCAATTCAATTTTATATAGCGTCAAATCGAACGAATCATCAAACACATTTTAATAGTAGACAAAGATACCCGAGTAAATACAAAATGCAGTTTTAAAATAATGATTTTATTTATTAAGGGAAAAAGGCTATCCACACCTACATGGCCCTGTGTGAAAAAGTGTTTGCCCCCTAAACCTAATAACTGGTTGTGTCACCCTTGGCGGCAACAACTGCAATCAAGTGTTTGCGACAACTGGCAATGAGTCTTTTACATCACTCTGGAGGAATTCTGGCCCACTCTTCTTACAGAATTGCTTTGATTCAGCCAATTGGATTTAAGTCTAGACTTTGACTTGGCCGATCCAAAACCATCATTTTGGTTTTTTTAAGCCATTCAGAGGTAGACTTGCTGGTGTGTTTCAGATCATTGTCCTGCTGCATAACCCAAATGCGCTTGAGCTTAAGGTCAAAAACTGATAGCCGGACATTCTCTTTCAGGATTTTCTGGTAGGGAGCAGAATTCATGGTTCCATCAATTACGGCAAGTTTTTCAGGTCCTGAAGCAGCAAAACAGCCCCAGACCATCATTCTACCACCGCCATGTTTGACTGTTGATATGATGTTCTTATTATGAAATGCTGTGTTAGTTTTACACCAGATGTAACAGGACGCACACCTTCCTTAAAGTTCAACTTTTGTCTTGTCAGTCCACAGAATATTTTCCAAAAAGTCTTGGGGATCATCAAGATGTTTTTTTGCAAATGTGAGACAAGCCTTTGTGTTCTTTTTGGTCAGCACACAGTGGTTTTCGCCTTGGAACTTTCCCATAAATGCCATTTTTGCCCTCTTTCTTATTGTTGAAACCTGGACACTAACCTTAACTGAGGCAAGTGAGGCCTGAAGTTCTTTAGATATTGTTCTGGGTTCTTTTGTGATCTCCTGGATAAGTCATTGATGGGCTCTTGGAGTAATTTTGGTAGGCTGGCCACTCCTGGGAAGGTTCACCACTGTTCCAGGTTTTCTCCAATTGTGGATAATGGCTCTCACAGTGGTTCGCTGGAGTCCCAAAGCCTTAAAAATGGCTTTATAACCCTTTCAAGACTGACAGATGCCAGTGACTTTGTTTTTTCATCTGTTCTTGAATTTCTTTAGATCTTGTTACCCTACTTCACTTTGACAGAAAGGGTTCTATTTGTGTAATTTCTTGATTAAACAGGTCTGGAATTATTCAAGCCTGGGTGTGGCTAGTGAAATTGAACTCAGCTCTCCAAAAAATGTGGTTAATCACAGTTAATCCATAATTTAACAAAAGGGGCAATTACTTTTTCACATAGGGCCAGGTAGGTTTGGATAGATTTTTTCCCTTAGCAAATGAAATAATTTAAAATATGCATTTTTTATTTACTCGGGTTATCTTTGTCAGATATTAAAATGTATTTGACGATCTGAAACATTAAAGTGTATGCATGCAAAAATATGAGAAATCAGGAAGGAGGAAAATACTTTTTCACAGCACTGTATGCACTGGGCCAAAGAGGGAAAAACAGCTCTATGCTCTGCCTTTTTTAAACGTAACAAAATGACTGGAAGAAATTTTACTCTCCCATATGCCTAAAAATGTAGCTGAGCTATGACACAAGTGTTGAGCTGTTTAAGACACATTATTAGGATAGCTGGGTGCGTTTTGTGTTGAACTGACACCTTCTGTACAGGAAGTTGGCTGCTGTAAGCAGGAGGCTGGCATTAGTCTAGTCACAAGGCCTTCCTCTTCCTCACTGTCCGAGTCTGAGATGACCAGTTGGGGCTTGGAAACACTGACATTAACTGGTCTGCCCTGCTGGACTAAACCACTGGGACCTAAAAGTGGAAAATTTATAAGAGTATGCTTCAACACTCAAAAAAACAACAAATGATTTTCAGGAAACTCTTGCCTTAAATTTTAATAAACAGTGGAGCTACAAACCCGCTTGCTCCTCATCAGGAGGTTGTGTTGTTCCAGCTGGATGACTGGGTCCTGGAGATACGTCAGCTTCCTCTACTTTCACCTCCTCTCCTGCTCTTTTTAACTCTATCTGAGGCTCAGCCACTATGTTTTCTTCTTCCAGCATCACCTCCTCATCCTCTTCTTCCTCCTCATCCTCCATCCCATTTATCTCCATTGGTGCTGTAGAAACACAAGAAAATTCATTGCCTATGATCAAAAGGAAAGTTGAGTTTCTTGACCAATGCTTGATTTGTCTGACAATAGAATCTCTCTCAAAAACAATTCACATCTCTAAAAAACAATCTTCTTAATAGCTGTTAAGATTTCTGGTTTTGGAATTTGGCTGTTAAGTGGTATATCAGTAACTTGTGAAGATGAAAAGAGTGAGCACATATTCAGGTTAACATGTTCAGATATGAGACAAGAAATAGATATCACTACATGGTACATAGAAGACAGATATATCCACTGTTATCCTTGTAATCGATAGTTTTATTCATCCCTTTTTAAGCCAGTATTTTAATCTACAAGACTTTCTAGTGCCGTAACTCTTTTTCTTTTGCTCTTTTACTTACCTAATCTTTGCACTAAATGCTAATTAATATAGACAGGTTTTCTTTATGAATTTTTTGGGGCAAAATTTTAATGCCGTTTACCCTCCCTATTTTCCCATTGAATGCTGTTTAAAAGTTGAAAGTATTAAGTTGATTCTGAAACAAGATCATAGTCAAGATTATAACAAATTGAAATATGTGAAAAAAATTAAGATACTTAAAAGCCCCAGGCTGTGAGGGTTGTGAGCTTTTGTGTTATGATTACTGCTGCTTTTTTTTAAAGAAGCAAATGGGACTTGCCATCGTGCTGCTGCTGCTGCTGCCACCTTTGGTTGTTGTTGTTGTTGATGTTGTTGGCAGGTGGAGGAGCAGGAGGGAGGTTGGCCTCATTATTATGGTGGTGGTGGTTGTTGTTGTTATCATTGTTGGAGTTCTGGTTGCTGACTAGTGCAGAGGACACGCCAATACCAGTACCAGCACTCAGACCCACTCTGGCACAGCCCTGACTCACACACATTATGAATAATATGCAACGGCAGGTTATTAAGCAGCCTGTGTACCATATACTTACCAATGATTAACATGAAATATGATCTCTTTGTCTGTTGTTGTATAAAATACAGTGTTGTTGCTATCAATTTCAATTATTCAGTCATGGTGGCTGGTGATTAAGTTAAGTAGTACTGCTGATCTTAAGTAAGCACCACAACTGCTGATAACAACTGATAAGCATCATGTATGTTCTTCACAACAAATGTATTCTAATGTGTATTTAGGGGCAGGTCTGCACTAAGAACCTGCCTATATACTCTCAAAATATAAAAGGAGTCAAAAGATCAGCAACCAGAACTACTGCATCGCAGTTGTATGGCCCTGCCAGTCATTCAAGTCAGTTTACATCCATGGTGGATCTTTTAGATACAAGATGTATTCACTTTATCACTTTATGCCACTAGACATTGGAGTGAAACTTCAACAAATTCTAATCAGTTCATCCTTGAGTCTGGACTTTTTGGACGTTTGTTCTTAATTCGAAGAAATTCCCTCAGGGTGTTCTTAAGTATCACTTTCCCGAGAATGGGACAGCCTCTGGCCACATTTGTCCCCAGTGCTGAGGCATAAAAATTGAAAAAGATAATCTTGGAATACCACAAACCAGTGCAGGTTTGTGCCAAATTTGACAAAAAATCCTTGAGGCACTTTTAAGATATGGCATTCATGAGAAATAAGGTTGCAGCAGCCTTTGACCTTTGACCTTCAAAATCAAATCAATTCATACTTGAGTCCAAACTGACTTTGTGCCAAATTGGAAGAAATTCCCTTGAGGTTTTCTCAAGATATTATGACAAAAAATGGGCCAGAAAAATGTAAGGTCACAGTGCCTTTGTTGACCTCCGAAAACTAATGAAGTCACCCTGGAGTCCAAGTGGACCTTTATACCAATTTTGAACAAATTCTCTGGAAGTGTTCTTGAGATATCATTTTCCTAAGATAAGTGGTCCCAGTGACCTTTGACCTCCAAAATCTAATCAGATTATCCTTGAGTCTCAGTCTCCAGGACTGTTCTAAGTGCACAGACTGACATATTTCGGGATGCTGCCACTCAGGAGGACCACATAAACCTTGGGAGATCTACATAAATAAATAAATTTATTTATATAAATAAATAAAACAGCAAATATGTTGATGATACTGTGAGCACAAAAACAATAAAAATTATTCCCCATCTAGGAAGTCCTGCTGCATGGAGATATGGCAGCATTTTTGAGCCAAAAATGTGTCTTTCCCATAAAGTAACAAAGAAGCATATAACACTGCAACAGCAAGACTGAAAGCTGGGATAAAGGAGGCAAAGCAGAGACCTTAGCAGAGACTGGAAACAGAACTAAACACCAACATCACCAAAGATGTGGCAAAAGAATGAAAATATCACAGCCAATGTCATAATTTAGGCCACATTGGCACATGAACTTAACTCACTGAATGCTCATGTTGATCTCCTCGCCAAAGAGTCAGTAGTAAAATCTACTCCACATCCAGCTGAGTGTGCTACTTTTAGTGTCCATTGCCACTGGTAAAAAGAATACCACTGATGAGTTAAAGTGTTGGGCCTGATATCATTCCTTGCAACATGATAACATAAACAACATTCAAAACCATTCAAATCTACAGAGGACGCAACTTCCACTACCCTCTACTCAGTCTCACTTCGAAAAGTCTCACTTTGAAATAATGACATCTACATCAAAATGTTGTTAGTTAATTTCAGCACAGCATTCAACATAATTACCATGATTTTTCTCCTACAAAGGAAGGATAGAGAGCATTCTCACAGGAGAATTGCAAAACCGCATAACCGGATCTTCAAAATATTTTAAGTAATGCACTAGAGCCCATAAAAAGCTACACAAATAAAACAAAAAAAATAAAATCAAACCAAAATCAAGTTATAAATAATCATGTTAATGAAACTAGATTGTATGCTAATTCCCTGTATTTATTGCTGACATTGACAATACTGTTGACCTTTGAAACAGTAACTCCTGAAATCTCTAGATATATTGGCCTACCCAGGATTCTTCTCTTTTGTGTCTGCGTGTATTCACCTTGGGTGGCTCTCTAAACATCTGGTCCAGAAAAATAAACTCCAAATTGGGCAAGAACTCTATGAACTGGGAGAAGGATTCAAGTTTGATAGCATGACAGCGAACCAGTGTGAGATCAACAAGACGACTCCATCTGGATTGATCTGTAGACAGAAACCAGCAGGATTTGACACTTATACAGTGCATTTTCACTTTTATTATCAAGGAATGACATATAAAAGAAAGCAGAAAATTTATATTTTACTTGGTTTCCAGTGCCCTCTTAATTATACAGACAAAATTGAGCTCATCACAGACATTAATATTAATATCTGGGCAATGTTTGACTGGAGTTAGACAACTAATGGTAAGGACTCAAGTGTGTAATGCTGGAGTGAGTTTTACCTGTGATCCAGTGGTGAGGGTTGTGCAGGTGAGGACAGTTGTAGATGAGGAGGTACTTAATATTAGTAAACACTTCGTTGACCACCTTAATGCCAATATCAGTGATGATGCCTGGGTTCTCAATGACATCAGCCAGACCATACTTCACCAGCTCCGAATGACTCATCTTACCTGCATTTATGTAAACACAAAATGTTACATTTTACACACACCTGTAAAATAACTTCAAAGTTCAAGTCACAAGAGCTCAAAATTTTTAATTAATTAATTTTGTTAGTGTGACAATAATTGCCAGCATTTCATGCAGTGTTTTGGAAAGGTAATAAGAGCTAGTACGTACTTTTCAAAATGATTACAACTGATCGTGAGAGAGCCAGATGAGAAACTGTACCAATTTAAGTAGGAGTGCTTACTAACTCCTTATGGAGTCATGTTTTAGATATTGATTTAGTAGCAACAGGGGAACTCTCCATAAATTTAAAGATATATATATATAAAAAAAAAATACTAACAAAAAACAGAGTAGGTTAAGATAATAAAACACAGGAGAGCCAACAAGGATCATTCTTGTCTTTCAGGGAATTGAAAGTGTAAAATTTTCTTCAAAAAACAAAATGTGTGAGAGAAGAGACTAACATTGCAACAGAAACTCGTCCACATATCCTAGATGAAGTGTTTCGAACTGAGGAAACTCAAGCTCAGCCATTTTAAGAGCTGAAAAGACTCCATCTTTAGTCAGCGATGGCTGAATACGCAGCTCATGAAGCCTGTAAAAATAAAAACAAAAACACATAATTTAATCTTATATAAATTAAATTTTATATATA
>JAQMCX010000058.1:161552-172071 GCA_029814765.1 Acanthurus leucopareius | reverse complement strand
CTTCAGTGAGAATCTACAATGTAAATAGTCATGAAAATAAAGGAAAAACATTGAATGAGAAGGTGTGTCCAAACTTTAAACTACCAGTCAAAATATACACACATATGTATATATATATACACACATTTTAATATATATATATACATATAATATATGTGACTTTTTAACATGTTTACTGTTAAACTTTTTTATCCGTAACATTAAACCTTGCTATTATGGAGAGATAACTTTTACTTGCACCATTTTTTATAGCGTATCAAACCTGAGTATAGATTTTCAGTGTTCTACCCTTATTGTACAGTCACAATTAGTCAAATGCTATGACAAAATGTTGTTTCAGGTTCAGCCCCATTTTTAATCAACAAAATTAACAATGACAAACAACTGCAAACCCAAAGCTAAAGTTATGTTACAATTACAAAATTTAAAATATTTATCTTAGCAAATATTTATGATTTCAGCAGAGGAACATTTCAAAAGTGGCCTTATGTGGATATGTTGACCACATATTTGCCACTAAACAGCTAACCTCCCCCTTCTAAAAAAATATAGTAAAAAATAATAGTAAACTTAATAAAGGGACACCTGAGAGTTACTTACAGCGAAATACATGACCCAATGCAAAAACTGTTTCTGATTTCAGGGATAAACTGCATTATTTTGAAATGGGGTTCATTTTGGCCATTCTTTACTAAATTTGTTGCTTAGCAAGACTGAAAAGTGACAGAAAAGCGTGTGTCACGAAGATTCAGAACCCCTCCGTGTACAACACCTGCCCACGAGACTCCAACTGAAAACATCTGCATAATGATTTATGAAACAAAAGCTGCATATACACAAGTCTTTTTTGCACAGGATTAATTGATGACTTGCTGAGCACCTGCGAGCAGCAGTGATGATGAGGTAGCCTAAGTCCACTTCCAAAGCATTTTTACAGGCTCCAAAAATAATGGTGTGGAGGTTCCGAAATCCTCCTGGAGATACACAGAAACAGAATATAAAGAACAAATACAACTTATAAATATTTAGTCAAGGGGGGGTCTCAGATGTCTGCAATTAAGGCACATCTAGCACCTTAATTTGTATTAAGTGGGTGCAAATCATACTTAAACAAATGACAGTGGAAAATCATTTTGAATAATAGGGCAGAAAGGAAGCCAAAAAGTACAATTCATAACACTGGTGCCAATATTCAGAGGACAGACAAATTAAGTGGATAATATCCATTTTTTGATGGCAACATGTGTGTGCATACTAAACCAGACTGTTTTTACAACAAGAGTCTGTAATCATTCAAGCTCAGGGATGGTTCTATGCCAACTTTTCTTGGAGAAAAAAAGGGGAACAAAGTCAATACAGATAGACTTGCTCTGTTTAAAATTTGTAGTTATATCTGATATTTGATGATTTACCACGTGTTATGGCCATTTTTCTGCGAAGCCATGCCCCTTGCATAGTTTTTTTGGTTGATGTTTTTTATCTAAACGCTTTAATTACAGCACCACCACCTGTTCAAAATGGGCCCATATTTCTTAGGGAGCATTTGCACTTAATTTACAGTTACTGTTCTTGGTTTTATGTCTCTAGCTCATTCCAGTTCATGAAAATATGAGCCACCGCATAAGATAATAATGATAACAACAAAAAGGTAACACAAAGAGAGTAAAACCCTAATAATAATAATATACACCAACAAAAACACAGCAGGGTTGAAGTCCTAAATATCCCTACTAACTTGTATTCAGTTTACTCACAGTCCACTGATAAGTCACTGGATCACTTCAATAAAATACATATTACTCCATTAAAGCAGACTCATAGGGTTATTTATAAACACATGCTTTAGTCACCTGACCTCCAGCTGTCCTCAACCACATGTTGAATCAGCCCTCCCAGGAAGGGAACTCTCACTAATTCCAGCTGCTCCAGGTTTCGGGCTGAAGCTAAACCAGTAACCAGTGGAACATATTTGAGAGAGTTGGTTGGCCCTGCACAGTTCCGCATGACAAAGGTTCTTAGGCTCACACACAAAAAGTCCTTAAATGGCTGTGGTTTGGTAAGGCGAACCCACTTCAGGTATAGGTGGCGCAGCATGGACACACAAGGAATCTCAGGGACATTCACACCTACAACAAACAAACTCTTTGTAAACTACATCATAAAATCACTGCATTTTTTCACTGCATCTTCTGGGTCAACAGGAAAACTCTTCCGGCCTGTGTGTTCATCACAAATCCACACTGTCTCATGACCAGTATTTTTGTCTACTTCATTGTATTTCTGCTTCAATAAATGAAGTTATGGAAACTGCAAGTCTGTTGTTATGTACTACCTACCCACTAGGTGTAGGGTCTGAATCTTTGCAGTTATGGGGATGGTCAGTTTGTTCTCAGCAGGAATGGGAAAAGCCCCGTTACGGTTGCGAAACTTTCCCAGAATGTGCACCTGTGGCATGTAGTTCCATATGGCTTCCACTAGCTCCAGATGGGATGTCTCCACACCCTGAAATTTGGTCAATTAAGGTTAAAAATCTTAAATCTATTGACTATCTTTTTTTATTCTAATCCATACTGTATTTCATTCAGTAGATAGAGTTGGCTTAGTTGTAATAGCAATATCTTATTTCTAGTCACTGTCCTTTTAGAACAACTACAACATTCAAAAACCTTGTTAAGTAAGAGCCTTAAAATTCTTGGGAATGAATGGATTCTCCCCTGGTGCATATATACTGGTACAAGAACAGCAGTCCAGTTAAATGGTCTTGTCGAGCTATAACTGTAGCTTAACTTGACTGTGCATCTTAATGCACTGACTATTGTGCGCCACAAAATAACGAGTATACAGTAATACAACCTAACACTTAAAGAGGTAATTCCAATGATTGAAATACCATCAATGGAAAGACAAAACAATCAGTGGACTCACTCACTAAAATTGTCGGTTATCTTGAAACACCAAGGTCTTTGCTCTATTTGATGTTAAAGTGCATCTCTGTGCAACTTGATATTGTCACCCTAAATACTTACCAGCAAACTGGGGCAGGCTTGTAGTCCCTCTAGAACTCCAGGTATGCTGAAAGCCTCATAGCCTCTGACTCGTCTCCTCTCCAGGTACCGAGGGTGGAGGCCATACAGCTGCTCCAAGTCTGGCATCTTTTTCAAAAGGAGCAAAAAGCTGCTGTCTGTGAAACCTAAACTCAAAAAAAAACAAAGTGAGACCCTTTTCTCAGTATATGTAAAAACAGCATTTTCATCTGCTGACTTTGGTGATAGTTTCTGAGATTAATATATCTCATTACAGTGCAGTATAATGAAATAAAAGAATTTAAAAATATTTAACCTGTTGAAATAAGCTGATATACTTGAGAAGTGACAAGGCCTAAATACAATTACTTTAAGGTTACTCTTAATTTAACTTTCATAACAATGTCACCATACTGCTGTGCAATTGCATTTCCCTCCTCCCTCCTCCTCATTTCTCCTCCTCATTTCCCAACAGACCTCAGCAACTAGTCCAAATAACAGCTTCACACCTGCATTAAACCTACCCACGTTTTTCAAGCTATATTAGTTTTCTGATCACTCGGTAGCATCCTGCTGCAGGTGACGTGCAAGACTTCACTGATGATCTACCAACTAGGCCACTGTCTCTGGACCAAAGCCACTCTGTCATTTAGAGTACTCTGTGATCTCATCTCTACTAAAGCTCTCTCTCTCTGCTTTGGTCCCATAGTGACAGAATTTAACTCCCCACGTTGACAGAAATCAGAAAGCAGAATAATTTTCCATCTTTTAAAACAGGCAAAAAAAAACCCAACACTTTTCCAGACTTGTACCTTTGCATCAGAACTGAACAATGTAATCTCAGAAACATACTCTTTCATTTTCTGGTTGGAGACAGCGGTTGTGCTTTAAGCTCTTACCTGAAGGCATATACTCCCACCAGCGACCAGCACAAAGATCCACTACCTTGACTACTCGTAGGTACAGAGTTACAGCTTCGCGAAGTTTTCTGGACAGACACTCCATACACATGATATCCTTCATGGGAAGGTACCTACAATACAGAACAATATTTATATTTTTAAAGGTCTTACACCTTAAATTAAGGTTGAAGTGTTACTCCTATGAATGTTAAATAATGCGTTATATGCATAACTGTCAGAGACCCTTTTATACTGATTTTACCATAGTGGCTGGCCGCCAAATAACTGGCTGAAAAAGACCACTGTCATGGTGGCATGCTGTCAGGACAAGCAAAGTTTAAAAAAACAAAGCTGACAGCAATTAGACCCCCTGAGTAGAAGTTATCTCTTTGCATCTTAGAACAGCATTCTGTCTTACAAAAGATCTGATATTGTCTATTTGCATCTCTCATGTAAAAGGCCTGTGACCACAGTAGACTTTTGTCTGTGGAGGCTTGGTTGACTACTCAGCCAATGCTACCTATCTTAAATATCTTCTGTCATTTTAGTGGGCATGATGATGTCCTGTTGAAAAAGGCAGGTCAACCAAAGGGGAAAAGAGCATTTTCTGGATGTTAATCCTGAGATCTTTGACGAGTAGCCAGAAACTGAGTAGAAAGCCTGTCAAGCAGCTCTTGATTTAGCTCTTACCATTCTGAGATCAAGTCTGTTATTGCAAGGATTATTATAAACCTGGCAAAAGTTGCTCATTTTACTATTTCCTACGTTATTACCAGTAGGAACAGTAATAGTAACAGTAGTAACAGTAAAAAGGTCAATGAGCAAATTGCACTGTTATTTATCATCTCAAGCTGGAGAAATGGTTTCTTAAGCACCTTGCTCAACATGTATAACAACAAGAACAGGGTGCAGCCACTTCTATAAACAATTAACTATCACGACGACAATTTAAATAAAAATTTCTAGGTTGCAAAAGTTCTATTTATGTCCTATATTTGAATTTAATTTATTTACAATTACCTATGTAACATAAAATATAAGACTCTAATCTCTGTTATGCTTAAGTGATTACATCACTAGCTGTTAAGTAGGGTGAAGAGTTCTCTGTGGCTATCTGTACAAGAGTGATACAGGAGAACAAAATTGTTCTGCACTGGTACACTGTCCATAAATGGTAAATATTTTAGCGACAATAATGTTTTTGTTTTTGTTTTTTTATTTCTCTCCCATGTGCTCATATAGGATGTATTTACTATTCAAAGAAATTATAGCTACTCTTTAGCCAGGAAGGAAGAAGTGCAGAAAGCTGAAGATGTCCAGTATGAGAAAGAAATTCAGCACAGGAATGATATGCAGTCCAAAATCAGGAGATGCAATATTGCAGTCTGCTTGCGATTCTATTAAAAAAGTCACTGTATGCAACTAGAATGTGGCAATGTTAGAATTCAGTATGTAAAACTGCTTTAAGCCAGTATGTGATTTTGATATAATTTGTGCATAAATTTGATGATGTATATTCTTTTTGGGGGTATTTTTAGACAAAAGGAAAAAACAACATTGCGGTGCACCAGTAGTCCATGTTAGATTTTTTTCCATCTCAGTATCACTTGCACACCTACTAGAAAAGTATGTGCGAAGTCGTAAACATTGTAGAGACCTCCCACTTATGCAAGGCACAGGGTGATAAAAAGAAGTACATATTGTAGAACCAGCCCTTAAATAAACTGTAAAGTACATAGGAAATAGTATGACTCTTGGGTTGTGTACCTGAATATATGACAGAGGACTTCATGTGACAGCTCATTGATGTAGTCTTTGGGCTCACTGGGTCTCATAACCAGTTCCCTTCCATCGCTGCCTACTTGAGGCAGGAGTTTAGAGGCCTTCCTCCTAGGACCCATCACTTGTGCGTCACTGCTTAGGCTTGCACACACACACACTCCTTGGGTGTCTATCTCCCAAGCATGAACTTCAGTTCTAGACACCACATCACAGAGGGAAAGGGAAAAGGAAAAGGGGTACAGAAAGAGATTGCTTCTCATGTCTTATTTCTCCTCAGGTGACCTTAAAATTAATTTGGTCAGGATAACAAAAACATTTTAATTAATTTAACCCTTAACTGTTTAGAGAAGTGAGTATTTAGGAGGCCAACAAGAGAGGCATGAATGAGGGTCAACATAACCATGCTTTTACTGTATTTGTATGAGACTGCCTATTTAAGCCAGTGAGGCTGGTTTAAAAACCACATCCCCACAACATGCACTTTCATGGTAAGAAATATAGCAACAAAATCATGTATTCTGCCACACTGCTCTCACCTTTAAAATTTTATTAGTTTCTGATCTACCTGGATACAACTGAAAGTACTCTACTTGTGTAAACAGTAGGTCTAAGTATAAAAGTAAAAATAATACAACCCATAGCATTCACATGAATGGCTCTCTCTTTTTTGATCTGTGATTTCAACTTTCAATACGCATCATCAGGGTTTATTTTTTTTCTGCCTTTTAGGGTTGTACAAGGAGATTGCATCTTGCATGCTTTAGTCATTGCTACATTATTACATGAGAACTCCGTGTTTATAGGTCAAACTGAAGTAATATTTTAACTATTTAACTATTTTGATTTTAACCTCTCAGCTCCACAACAATGCAAAACTACATGTTGCATGATTGTTACACTAAAGGTTTAAATAAACCATTTCAAGAAAAACAGGCATGTATCATGTTTTGGCCAAACAATTTTGAATTTAAATCATTGCTGGTAATAAGAGATTCCTTAAATCACAAGTATCCATCGATACATCCACGTAACCTTTTTAGGTTGTGGGGGGGCTAGATCTAATTTCACCTGACATTGTCATTTGAGGTAAGACATATCTAATTATGAATATTCCTTGTATCACACCAGGCAATGCCAATTACAGTGGACTGCAAAACTCTGGTTGGGTTTGCTGTCCATCATAGTCTAAAAGCTTTTGAGGTATCTCACACACACACACACACACACATAAGATGGAATTATGTGTGAATATATCTGTGCACAGCACTAAAAAACCCCTCTGCCCTTTATTTTTTGTTGTTGTTCCTCTCTTTTCTAAATGTATCACCTTTCCACGTCTGTTCCTTGTCTGTAACAGTTTATCTCATGCTGGATATTTAACCCCTATCACTCTGCTACTTGACAGCTTAATGGCATCTTCATTTCAGATACCTATGCCCTCTTCCTGTGATTACTATTCTGTCACTGTTATATTCCTTCAACAATTGCTACGTATGATCGCAATGCTACTTGAAATTTCACCCCCCTGTAATTACTGACTTTAATTAACAGAGAGTAAAAATTAAAGAAAAAGAAAACTTACTTACAGAACTCGGTGGAAGTTGTGGGTCCTAAGATAACGTCACGTTATTTTACAGAAATAGTTCGTTTCCAGCCCGATATGTGATCGTGAAGTCAAAAACGATAACAAGGTACATAGCAAATGCTTTGCCTGAAAAGCTTTAAACAAAACCACAAAAAATAAAAGATCGTGTCAGCATATGACAAAAGGTAGTAACATTTTCGTAACAACCGTTCACAGAGCGTAACGTTGCTGTTCAAGCACAATATGAGAACTAGCGTTCAAACTGGAAAATCCACATTATTTATAGCCTATCAAAGTCGTTCGATGTTATCAGTCAATAAAGTTTAGGCTGGTCTTTGTCAAAGTTAGCTTCCTAGCAAGCATAGCCACAGCTAGCATTGTACAAAAGCAAAATCACACAAGCACACATACGGCATACTGAACAAACCGTACAAACCCGCCTTTCGCGATAGGGATAACCTACCCGTAATGTTTTATCAACGCCGCTGTAAAGCTGAACTAAACACATTTTGTGAGTAGAGCAAATTTGCTAAGCCAGCTTTGCTTTCTAGCACTACTTCTTCCTTGTTTTTTCAATGAATCGCAAGCCAACGTTAAATGTGGATACTGCCACCTACTGAGTCGGAGTGTGTGTGTGTGGGTGAGTGCGTGCATATATGTGTGGGGGGAGGGATTTAAACGACTCTAGTGCTGATTTAAACAACTATAGTGCTGACTGATTTAAAAAAGAAAGGAGATAATTTCACTCTGACACAAGAGCTGAAGAACCAATCAAGCCTCTACTAAGCTCCCTGAAACCCTTGATTTGATACAATTAGCCCACTTTGTAAAGTAACAAGATAATTACTTCAACTCAGGCAACCCTGGAATCGGAATGAATTGGGACCTGTGCTTTAGTTATGTTGACAGGAAATGTTGTGATTACTGGACTTAAACGACAGCTTATTTGAGTAAAAGATTAGTGCTAGATCCAGATGTATCAGATGGATAGCCAGTTGAGTAAGACCATGTCTGCTACTGCTATAGCACATGGTTGTAGCACTATTTTCACTCAAGTATTTGTACTGGGTAAGAAGTAAGAATTTTTACTTGGTTAAATATATATTTTAAAATCACCAGGATTTATCAATTACTAACTGTTAGCTCTGGACCACATAAAGGAGCACATGTCACACTGATAACATAGACAAGTTGTGTGTGCATGTGTTGGAGAAGACGGTTGTGCAGCTATCTCAGTTATCTCATCAAACAAAGAACCAAATCTGACCAGTTTTGGAGCATCAGACACACAGTCATGGGGAACTGTCTTTTTCATTATCTTGTTATACCACACTGAGTAGGGCAATTATAATTTCCGCAGTATTTTTGATTCTGCTCATGATTATGTCATTTTGTGTGATATCTCTGGTATGATCATTGAATAAGAGCACTGTTACTTCTGTTGCTGAACAGTTCGTAATGCTACAAAAAAATCAATGCTTGCACTGATTTCAATGATGACAAAATTTGTCTTAATGGTCACAGTAAGGACCCCAAGGCTGACTGACAGATTTTGCCTTGACATGAATAATGGCTAAGTTACAAATAGATATGGATGAATGTAATCATGTTGTTGTTGCCCTACTTCGGTCAAAATCAAAAATCTTTTACATTGTGATAGCTTTGGTCAATGGAAAAGAGACTCTAAATACCCCAATGGCAGCATACCTGACCAAAGGTTAATTAACAACTACAGCTGAGAAGTGCTACAGCGCGTGCTCAGCTGGTGATTGACCAACTGTTGACATATTTAAGAGAAGTTAAATGATAATTCTAGCGCGTACACTTGCTGGAGAATTTTGTGGGCAAATTAAGGGTTGAGTGAATGAAACATCTGTGGTGGAAGCAACTTCTTTACAGTGAGAGTAAGTAAAACACAGAAGATTACAGTAACAGTGGTTCTTGATGTGGTCTGGTTGAACATGCCATGTCATTAACACAGAGAGACTAAAAAACTTGCATAACTGTCGGACAGACTTTTCAATATAACACATGAGCTGCGCAGGAGGGGGGAACAGCTACAGGTCTGACTGAGTAGCCATGATCATAAGGTCTATAACCTTATCTCCTTCAAATATTCTACTAGAGCTATCTGTGTGTCTTTTACCCTCAGGCTTCCATTTTCCTCTTGCCTTATCTATCTTTTGAGCAAGCCTTATCCTCTCTTTCCTATATTTCCTACAATGTATTCTCTATGGGCAGAAAAATGTGGCAATAGAAACTAAATTTGAGTAATTAATATTTGAAATTGAACTGGGCAGCTTGTATACGGCATTAAAAAACTGAATTTGAATAGCATAATTTGAAATTTAATTTTTTCTTTGGAACTGAATTGCAATAAATTTGAAACTGAATCTCATATTATGAAACTGAATTAATTTGCTTTGAAATCATGTTTGATCCTACTTGAACATCATCATCATCATCTCTCTATGTACTTACACATTCTGTTCTCACAATTGAAATTCAGTTCTTACTTTCGATTTCAGTTCACTGAGTCAGACATTTGGCCAATGAGGATGAGTAATCAAGCACAGATTTACAGAACCCCTATTCATGTCTGGGAAAATTCCTTTACGGTCCACAGATATTCCTCTGAGCTGAGCTGGCACCCATATGCAAGAGGTGCTGCAGAACTGCGCTAACCAAAGATACTAACACTATCAGTTTAGCAAAGCATGTGAGAGACTGACACACCAACCTATTTAAAGAGTTTTGACAGGTTGGTGAAAGATGCCTTCTCATTGTAACTGAGGCATTAAACCAAATGACCCAAGATGCAAGTGCATGAATAACAACACAAGTCATGCTGTGATTCCAGAACATTTATTCACCAACTGCAGTGCAAAATACAAAGATATGCAGAGCTGTGTCACAACAGAACATGCTTACAGGGTGTGCCCTCAAGGTGGAGTTATGGGCTAAACTCCAATACAGGAAGCCCTGTAACATTTTCCTTCCTGTCGCAAAGTGTCATAGTAACATAGTAAAATGTAGTAAACTCAAATCTCCAACCAAAAATTTGGCAACAACAGACAATCAGAATTTAACAGCAACCAATACTGCTTATGCAGTTTTACAATACAATACAATAATACAATATACTTTTTATTGTCCCCGTAGGGAAATTTGCTTTGGACTCGCACAACATGCCTCCACAGTGTGACAAGACAAACAACACAATGAAC
>JAQMCX010000058.1:133712-157080 GCA_029814765.1 Acanthurus leucopareius | reverse complement strand
CACCTGATTGACCCTGTACTTTTTTGTAATAAACATCTTTGTATACAATCAAGTCAGTGTCAGCGGAGACTTCTTCACCTACATCCTCACAGCATCACTACAGAATATACCACATGAACTTATGATCATCCTTATGTCGTGAGTAGCTTCTGCTGCATAGGTATTTATGTTCGACTTAAGGTAATCAAAATAACTAATACAGAGACATTCATTAATCACCAGTGGGTCATATTTCTGGCGCTGCCACTCCCTTATGGGTTTTGGTTGTTTCCTTTTTTTAAGAGTCTACTTTTGCTGTCAGGAAAGTCTTACACTTGTAGTCCTACAGGTTAGGAGGATAGTGTATTTTTTGTTGCCTCACCAATGTTCGGCAGTGTTTGTTCTATCTTTGAATTGTTGGTTGTTTGCAGTTTGCAGGGTGTTTTTCCGGCTCTTCCTGTTTGTGAATTACTTTCTAATATTCATGTGGAATATGCCCAGAGAAAGTTGCATCTCATATAAATAAGCATAATACCATGTCAACACTTAAAATCTGTACTTAGAATGTAAACGGTATTCATTCACCTATTAAACGGAGGAAGGTCTTGAATTACCTTCAGAGGGAACAGGTGCATGTAGCCTTGTTACAAGAGGCTCATTTAGATGCCAAAGAACATGCTAAATTGCAGCAGGGTGTTTTCAGCAATGTCTTCTCCTCTTCTTTCTCATCTCGGAGCAGGGGTGTAGCTATCCTAATCAGGAAAAATTTGCCCTTTAAATTTGTAGACTGCATTCAAGACACAGGGGGGCGATATGTGATTGTGAGAGGTGTTCTATATGGAGAGGAAATCGCATTTATGAGTATGTACTACCCCCCTGGTCAGACGGGGGATTTCCTACTTACTGCCTTCACCAAATTAGTTAATTTCAATATTCGAAATTCATTTGTCAGGGGCGATTTTAATTGTCATCTAAACCCTCTCATAGATAAATCTCCTGCAGGTAAAAATCTGTTACCCCAGGCCAAGATCATCACATCACTCTGCGAAGAGCTAGCATATGTAGATGTGTGGAGAGCACAACATCTGATGGACAAAGAGTTCACTTTTTTTCCCAAAGTACATTCTTGTTATACGCGAATTGACTACTTCTTTGTCCCAACAGTTATATTACCATCAATCATATCCAGCTCTATAGGTAGTATAGTCATATCGGACCACGCTGCGGTCTTTATTCAATTTAGTACTGGGGATATGTTCAATCAGCCTAGAAGGTGGTACTTTGAATCCTCTATACTATATGACAAAATATTTACAACATACTTTGTAGAGGAATTCAAACTGTTCTTATCAATTAACGCAGCTTCCACAGATGACTCATCATTACTGTGGGAGACATCTAAAGCCTACTCTAGGGGCATAATTACCTCAAATACAAAAAGTAAAAGACGCCGACAAGCTGAACAGAGAGTGATATTAGAATCTAAATTGAAAAAAGCTGAACAAGACTACCTCATTAAATCTTCAAATGGTAAACTTAAGGAAATCTCTGCTCTCCGGTCAGCATTAGATTGTTTGTTAACAAATGAGACAGAGCGTAAAATTAGATTTGCTAAACAAAAATTATATGAACACGGTGATAAGCCAGGAAATTATTTGGCATGTCTAACAAAGAAGAAGTCAGATTCACAAAACATCTCTTCGATTAAAGATACAAATGGTACAGATACAAGATACAAAGATACAAATACAAAAATTTTTTGACACAAAAACAATTAACAGCATATTCAGAAGCTTTTATGAGAATCTATATGATTCGCAGATGCATCATAATAATAGTCTGGATTTGTTGGATGAATTTTTCTCCTGCTTCAATCTCCCTAGTTTAACAGAGGATCACAGATCTACTTTGAACTCTCCAATATCTAGGAAAGAAGTGTTTGATACCATTAAGGGTTTGCAGTTGGGAAAAGCAGCAAGACCGACGGACTTAGTTCTGAATTCTATAAAGAATTCCAAGATGTATTAGTTGATCCTCTTCTAAACATGTACAATGACTCCTTTGTGAAAGGCCTCCTGCCCATATCTTTGAGGGAAGCTAATATTTCATTGATACTTAAAAGTGGGAAACCGCCCGAAGACTGCGCCTCATATCGGCCAATTTCCTTATTAAATGTTGATTTAAAGATTCTCTCCAAGGTGCTAGCGAGATGTTTGGAAGGGCTACTCCCTTTGCTTATCAACCAAGACCAAACAGGTTTCATTAAGGGACGGAACTCGTACAATAACATGTGTAGGTTGCTGAATGTGATCCAGATCTTTAAACAAAAGTCAATGTCTGGTCTCGTTGCCTTTCTTGATGCAGAGAAGGCCTTTGACCGCGTCGAATGGCCTTTTCTTTTCTGTACTCTGCACAGATTTGGTCTGGGTGACAATTTTCTAAACTGGATTAAGCTTCTTTACAGCGACCCCTGTTCGGCAGTCCTAACAAATGGCTTACGATCGCCTAGCTTTCAGGTTCAGAGGGGTACACACCAGGGTTGTCCCCTCTCCCCCTTGCTCTTTGCCTTGGCCATCGAGCCCTTGGCGGAGGTCATTAGGGTCAGTGAAAACATACATGGTCTAACTATTGGTGAGAGGCTTCATAAGATTACTTTGTATGCCGATGATGTCCTTGTTTTTTTGACTCAACCCAAGCTGTCCATTCCCTCTCTCAGTGAGACTGTTAGTAAATTTAGCACCATTTCAGGTTATAAAATCAATTTCAACAATTCAGAGGTGATGCCTTTGGGCACTTTGAAAGAAAAACCTAAAGTCTCCTCTCCATTCCCCTTCAATTGGTCACCAGAGGGATTTACATATTTAGGAATTAAAGTAGCACCTAATTTTGATAAGATGTACAAGTGTAATTTTATCCCTCTCTTTGATCGTGTAAAATTGGACTTTGAGTGATGGAGGACTCTGCCTCTCTCCTGGTTGGGCCGTGTCTCACTCCTGAAAATGAATGTCCTGCCCAGGCTGTTGTACCCAATCCAAATGATCCCAATTCTCTTTTCACATAAAATTATCAAAATTTTAAATGGCTGGATGAGTTCGTTTATCTGGGCTGGGAGGAAGCCACGTCTAAAAATTTCCACATTATGTCTTCCATCTTCAAAAGGAGGCCTAGACTTCCCATATATAAGAAAATACCAGCTCAGTGCACATATGCGTGCCGCAGCCGACTGGGTTCAAAATCCTGTCTCTCTCTGGCTCGACATAGAGGGCTCCATGTCCAAACTTCCTCTTAAAAATTTGTTGTTTTTGAAAAAATATAAAAACCTGAAATTGTCTTGCAGTAATCCACTTTCAGTTCTCACTGTTAAGGCATGGCAAATTGTTCAAAAACTTGAGGGTCGTTCTCAACTGACCTCATTATTTACACCCCTGTGTGATAACCCTCTCTTCCCACCTGGAACAACAGATCCCGGATTTCAGGTTTGGACAACAAAAGGGATTTCTGTTCTTTTAGACTTAATAGACGGGCCCTCTATGTTGTCCTTTGATCAAATGGTTGATAAATATGACATCCAGAGACGGGATTTTTTCCGCTATTTACAAGTGAGAGACTACGCTAGGAGGAAAACATCATTACTTTCAGATCAATCTATCTCTGACTTTGAAAAACAATTATTTTTGCCCAGGTTTAAAACCTCTATAAAGTCCTCTTACACCTTATTAAAAGAATATGCCAGTACCAACACTATTCATTTAAAAGGGCTATGGGAGAAGGAATTAGGGATGGAAATAAATGATGAGGATTGGGACAATATCTGGAGAAATGCAAACTCTTTAAGTGTCTGCAATCGGGTAAAGGCAGCTTAAAATTTTACATCGAGCGCATCAACCCTCTCAGCATCACAAATTTAATTCAGACCTTTCTCTGTTATGTCCCAAATGTAAAACTGAAGTGGGCACTCTTACTCATTGTTATTGGTCCTGCAGAAAAATACAATACTTTTGGTATGTCATAAACTGTGAATTGGATAAAATATTCTCAGTCTCTGTTACTACAGAGTGCAACCCATTGACTATGTTGCTTGGAATAACAGATGTCACTATCACTGGAAAACATGAAAGGCAACTCTATAGGATGCTTACATTTTGTGCCAGGAAATGTATTCTTCTGAATTGGATTATGGACAAAGCACCATCTAAAACCCAGTGGCACCGGACAGTACTTGAATATGTGTCCTTGGATTACTTAACCAGCAAGTTACACAGCAGAGATCATGTGTTTCACAAAACCTGGGACCCTTTTATGTCATACATTGGACTGGACATTTCTGCCATCCTGCATAGAGGTGTAATGTGAACTTATTAGATGACATCACAGTTCTATATTGACTGAATCTGAGTACCACATGTGTTTTTGATCTGAGCCAGAATGTTCTGTCCTTTTTTTTGTTTTGTTTTGTTTTGTTTGTTTATTTCTGTTTGTCTGTCTGTTCGTTCTGTTTCTTTTCTTCCTTATAAACAAAAACAATAAAAATACATTTAAAAAAAAAAAAATTAACACTGGTTCCCAGTGTAGGTTACTTACATATAAAAAGCCAAAGGAAGAAGGACAACAAAAAAAGTTAAACAATGGTAGTGTATAAAAAAGCTGACTGGTCTGGAGCATATAAAAGGAATGTAGGGTAAGTGTATACACAATATGTAAAAAACCACGACACAACATAAAAGTATACACAAAAGGATTTATACAGCCATTATGTACATCTAGTAGGATTAAATTAAAATGATTAAAAGTATCTGGTAAAAGAATCATCTGACTCCAAAAATCTGGTCTCCAATGTTAATAAGTGGATGTTTTGGTGCTAAAATCAAAAGAAAACAAATTATACAGGAACAAGTCTAAAGAAGTGACCTGAATAATCCCTACATCTGTCCCTGACCTGAAAGGGGGAACTCATTACAGCACTCATTTGTAATTTCAGACGTTCATGCAAGTATTATTACATTATTATTGATATATAAAAATGTCAGCATTTTAATGTTGGAGCTTGTTGAGTTGGAGCAAATTTTACACTATTTGATAACTTATAAGAAAGCTATGATAATGAATTTTGTTTATTTTGATTATTCTTAGTCTAACCTTAGCTTGGGTGGGTTATTGTGCTCTAAGTTTTAGAACTACAGTTACAAAGATACAGACAGGATGTATAACGTTGTCATGGAGTAAGTGAGCTGGCTTTGGGTTTCAACTTGAGCCCTTTTATTTTTTGTTGTTGTTGTTTATCACCCATATTGTATTAAGTGTAAGAATTCTGAAGTTAATAACACACTGTATACCAAGTCTGTGTGTTTAGACTTGAGTGAGTTATGACTCTAAAGGGTATAATTCCTGACAAAGTGCTGCAGACAGGCTAAAGGTTTTTTAAGTACCTAAAATTCAATTCAATTCAATTCAATTTTATTTATATAGCGTCAAATCACAACAAAGTTGTCTCAAGACACTTTACATGTAGAGCAGGTCAAGGCCACACTCTGTAAATGCATTTATATTTTAAAATGGCTTTTTGAGCTGTTTGTCAAAGCAACTGCTGCTGCTGCTGCAACTTCTGACTGTGTTGATAAACAGGAAGCATCAGGGGACCGTACTAAAATAACTAAGTTTCCCCATTTCAGAACTCTAGCATGCACCTATTTCTTTCACCTCACACAGCCACAGTGCCTGTAATATACCTGTTGTATGCCCTGGTGTGTCTCAACGTTTCTGCTAGTAGCCATTCAGTCTTTGTATACTGAGAGGAATTTATCCACCTGGTGGGATTAAGATTCTTGCTGGAATCATCAAATTAAATTAAATTATATTAAATCAAATCAAATTTTATTTATACAGCACAAAATCACAACCAAAGTTGTCTCAAGGCACTTTGCATATAGAGCAGATCTACACCACACTCTGAAATTCAATTTATGAAGACCCAACTCATCAACATGGCAAGGATGCATGTTTTACCACCTTGTCTGTTTTCTACGTTCAAGGGCACAGTATTGAAGAAGAATTCTGGCATTTTTTAACATGACATATTTCCTTTAAAAGTGTTTTTATGGAATATGCTAACTTTTCACTTATCACGTATGCTGTAAAGATTTGAGGAAGACAACTTACAGGGCGAAGCTGCACTACAGCTTTGACAATGTTATCATTGAATAATGAATGAAGTAGAAGCAATGTTTAATAGCATGTACTACAAAATACAAAGTGTAGAGAATAATGAGAATGTCATTAGTTTTGGACATGCAGCAAAATACAGGACGCTACATGGACAATTACGAGATCCCAATATACAATTCATCCTGAGAGGACATAATTGTTTTTTTTTTAATATAAAATTTAAAGAAACTTAAATCAAAAATGAGGTTTTCCCTCAAAATATCAAAAGTCAACCTCAGTGTGAAGCTGGGGAAGATCAAGTCATTGACCCAACATCTGGGGGCATGAGTGCATATGCAAAGTGTATGTAAAAAATTCATTGCAACACATCTAATTTCTTTCTGAAATCTAAAATCATGGATTTGATCAGCTGGTCTCTCAATGCAATCGACCAATATTTTTGTGCTAAAGCCGCCCGAACAATAGTTGATCATACTGATCACTGATTAGTGCATCAGCCATATTTGTGTTTTGTCACTCAACGAACACAGAGATGGAGGAGTAAATAAGGTCACAGAAGTAGTTTGAGAAGTTCACTGTAACTATTATGGTTCTGATTTTGTGTGTGTTGTTGGTGCTGACCCCTCTCTCTCTCTCCCTTTTTAGCAGGTCAGTGCAGAGAGGCGGGGCTGATTGACTCGGGAGCAAAGTTATGAGGCACACCTGCCTTGCATTGGCAATCATACGACTACTTAAACCACCCATGCTCTGGCTTCATTGCGAGACGATTTCGTCCATGTCTGCGTGCATGATCACTTCACGACTGATAAATCTCCCCACTCTCGAGTTATTTTCTGTGTTCGTGTTTTCTGCATTCTCTTGCCAATCTTTCAGTGAGTTTTGTAATCCTGGTCATTTTTTGTTCTAGCAGTTTGTAAGTCTAGTTTTTTCCCTTCGGGTGACTTTTTTGTTGCTACTTTTGCCGTTGTGGCTTTTTGTGTTTTTTATAGTTAGATATGTTTTTCCGATTTTTTCCCCGTCAGGGTATTTTTTGTTGTTTTATTTTGCAAAATAAAACTCGTGTTTTGAACGTCTCCGCATCTGGGTCCTGGTTCCTTGGTCCATACTTCATCAGTAACTGCTATAAAGGACAGGGAAATACTTTGATGTATATCATTACCTGAGATATTATCTCAGATTTTGGAATGAAAAAAAAAATTACTTAAAAAGTACTTTTTACACCTTTGTACTAAGGTTAGATTGAGAAATCTTATAACTTGGGGATAAATCTGTCCTTTAGTCACTCTACCATTAATTTATATTACAAACCTTTATGTTAATATTTTGTGAAAGCACCAAAAGTTACCCTTACAATGTTGTCACAATATCTACTGTAAATGGAAGTATCTGGTCCAAAATATTTGATATTTTCCATATTATCCAACCCTGCTGTGACACCTTTAATGTGGCTTCACAACTCTCGTTAACCCCTTTTTGCAGAAAAGTACAAAGGTACTAGTATTCAGGGTTAGGGTTGAAAATAACAAGATATGATTTTTATTGGATATGGCCCAGTCCTGATCCCCAAATCAATAGTTATCGTGCCGTGACATGATATAACATGACATGGTAATGTTGCAGAAAAGAGAACCTGGAGAGACAATCCAAAGATAAAGGTCTGTAACTTGCATCCTCTTAATTCTAATCAATTACTTTTTTTATCAGTTCATGATTTACAACATCTGTAAAAATGATCAAGATTAGTAACTGTAATCCAGTATGTTTAATTTGCCTATTAAATGTTATTTTGACAAAGACAATTCTCAGAACATGTCTAGATTTTAGCATAATCTGGCATTTCTTCATGTAACTTTATCCATATAATGCTATTATAGACAAAGTTTGCTTTTTCAAACAAAACACCTAACAATGGATAGTGAAAGCAGAAAAGGGATGCCTCAAGTCATAGCAGACAATACTCTGAGCAGAGTCACTGGTTAAAAACCAGCAGGTCAGACTGGTTACACTTCCTTTTTTCTAGAGCTGTTGCCAGACACAACTGCTTGGGTTCTCCTCAGTTCAAAAGTCAAAGCTGCTCACCACAGTCAGCTTTGATGATAATATCGACAAAGATTTGTGTAAAATTAGCAATGAATTGTGAAGATAAACGCTCTGGTCAGTGTGGCAAAACCACAGGGACACTGCTTTTGACGTCAAGTGCAGAGTGCCCATACTATATCTTTTATTGTGCCCTGGTGTGTCCTGTGTTACTGCTAGGGGCCATTCAGTCCTTGTATACTCACAGCAATTTATCCACCTTTTGGGTTTAGGTCAGGCACAAGATTCGAGCTGGACTCATCAGAATCTGACAAACTCTCAGGATAATGTGCGAAAACCACAGAGACACGTCTAGTGCAGAGTGGTCTTATTGAACCACTGCACATTAATGGTTCAAGAAATGTTGCTATATTGCTGCAAAAAATGTGATTGAATGAATATTGGTTTTGTGTGCATACAAACTTTTATATCCATCTGTCTGATTTATGTCATATACAGACAGGGTAAGGTAATGAGCCACTTAACTATAACCAACTTTTTGTTGGTCATGAAACTCTACTGGTTGAATCATTGGGACAAACGTTTAGACATATAAATTCCACAACCCGATGCACTGAGGAAAGACAAACATATATGACAGTGTCAACTTTAAGAGAGAAGTCAACCACAAGTCCTTGAGGAGATTGCAGTAAGAAACTGATTAGCACTTAACACGACGTACAACTGAGGCTGATATTGTGTTGGACAAATGGAAATCTTGGTCAGATAACACCTCTAGATGAATATTAAAGGTGTCACTCATTCATCCTGTGTGTAGTATGAATGTCTGTACAAAATTTTAGGGCAACTCATTCAATAGTTTTTAAGATGCTTCAGTCTGGACCAATTCATTTATTTAATACTATATCAGGAGCAACTATCTTAGCTCAAATTTAACTCTTAAATGAATGTCTCTTTAATGAATGTCATCTGCTTTAGAAATCAAATCAAGCTCACAGCACATAAAATCCAAAAGTGAGCTGACACAAGCTTGATTCATTGTCATTGTCACAAATCTTTTGTAATCTTCCTGTCATGCATTCATTCATTCTGTCTGATTTATCCTTTATCTTGACTCTCATGTCATTACAGACCCAGACACACCCTCCTGCTCTCCCTATACCCCAGCAAGTTTCATCACTTGACCTGCTCCTCCTGCTGACTTACCTGAATCTCCATTCCCTCTTATTACCTCAGCCGTATATATGCATGCCCACTTCCACTAATCCTCTGCCTGACTGTGACTTTGGCCTCCAATGGCCATATTACTGTATTATCTGGTATGCCACAAAAAGCTTTAGTATGTTCCTACGCATAGTATGTCAAATGCAGTATGTCATAAATTCTGCATCTGAGAATATGTCAAATCAACTTAGCTGCCAAGTGTCGCCAGCATGTCTCGTGTTTAAGGAAATGCTTATTGTAAGTGTTCAAACAGAGGATGGTAGCCCAATAAAATTCAACTACACATTATGTACATTTGTAATGCTGTACTTTAATAAATTAAAAAATATAATTATGCCATTTTTTAACATTCTGTTGTTATAGCTTACCCATCATTTCATTATTTCAGTTACTGGTCACTGTATATTATAGAAATGTAAAAGTTTCACAAGATTAGAGTCGCTACATTAGTAAAGCTAATAAACAGTACAGGTTGGAAATTTTTTCACAACATGCTCCAGCAAGTATTATGAAGAGATGAAGAGATTCTTATCACACAAACAATGTAGAGCTTCTTGCTAGTATAATCTTATTAGGAAAAAATGAAACTTTTTGCTTGACTGTCAACACAGCTGGCACTTTTTTTGACAGTATCTTAGGATTCAATATTACAGATCTAGTTAACACATTATTTAGATTTTAGATCATTTTTCAGACTCGCAGTTATAAATAGCCTATAGCCACAGTCCCATGAATCATAGATACACTGCAGATAGTATACATAGGTAATATACAGGCAATACATTTTAAGCCAGAAGGCTAGATTAATAATTATAATAATACAGCACCATATGAAAATGCCCTGATCTCATGAGCTGTTGCTCGTCTTTTAAAGGACAAATACCAACAGAAAAAACTGGCCTATTTGATTTATACCCACTGATAAAATCATCCTATCTGTCACTATTCCGACATGAAGGAAAAATGACATGTCACCAAAAGCTGGAAAGTCTCAACTGATATTTCAGGTGTACATTATATACAATGTAGGATTGTTTTTTCTTATCAAGCAGAAGAAAATAGAGGTAAAGTCTTGGTTTTAATAAAGCCTACTTTATATAAATTTTAATATAATAATTAACTCTCAGACATAATAATGGTACAGAAAAAAATAGATTTCTTCTCAAAGCACTGCAAAGCAAGTCCAAGGTTCTGTTTACTAACTCAGTCAGCTGTGTTTGAATGAACCCTGTTTGAAGACCCTTCTTTATAGTAACATATAACTGTAGCTTCTAAAGTATGATGCTTTGTGTGCTCTGATAGGTTCAATGGTGGCTTGGGGGCCTTTCTAGATCATAAAAGAAAATATGTAGCCAAGTATAAGCCATAAAAAGGCAAATGTAGGAAAGAAGTAAAACTCTTTTTTGTTCTGGCAATGTAAATACTGCACTAAACAGTAAAATCAATCACTCACCTGTAAGGACCTCAGCATATCAGAATAAGTACTTTTGGATGCTTGCAGAAAGGAAGAGAGAAAAGAAGAACCCCTTTGAGAAAGCTGAAGATCCTTACTCAACCTTTGTAGAATGGTGCCTGATTGTCATGGCCATCACATATGGGAGGGAAATAAGCAGTGTGTGTTGCTGCTGTCAGTACATCACTGACTCTGCCTTTGGTGCTTTTGGCAGCAGATGGAGAGTATCATGACTTCTGGGATACCAGCCTGAGTACAAAAGGATTACACTTTTGATTCTAGGCCGAGTACAGTAAAGCAGGCTGTTTCATGTGCACATTTTTTCTTGTATTTTTTTGTCATTGCCCACAGCTGTAGATTTGTAGGCTAAAATACAATGCCTTAAATAAAGAACTGGAGTGGGCTTCCCATATATAATAACACACTGACTTACTGTTATTAAGTGAGCTAATTTCCTGGAAACTAATGGGGAAGTTATTCAGCTGTCAAACATAAACACCTGGTGCTCGCAGTAACTGAGTTATTTGCATGCAGGCAAATGCTCTGACACAAAGCTGTCCATTTTAGCCACTGAACTACAGTTTTTAGTGATTACTTTAAAAGGTTTGGCTCTGCTTTGCTCGGTTATCTGTCTGTACTGTTGTGCTTCATGTAGGAATCTCCTGACTGCTGCTGTGTCCAGATTAAAGGTTAAAGGTGGCAGGGCTTTTATTTGCAGCTTGTATAATGAGAGTCTGAGACAGTTTCAAACTTTCAAGTCTTTTTTAAAATCTTTTTCATTTCATCCTTGTTGCCTTCTTATTTTTTAAGTTTGTCTCACTCTCTGCTCTGTATATTTTAACATTTCAGTTCATCATTTTGTATTTTAAATGACTTTTGCTTTCCTCGGTTTGCAAAGTGCTGCTATTAGAATACTAATAAAGGAACATACTGGTGTTTTTGCAGTTATCCATTCTTTTTTTTTTTTTTTTTTTTTTGCAGTGCACTGCAATTCACATAGATATCATTTTACTAAAGTCTGTTGTTTTTTTTTGACTTCTCTGGTCTTCATCAATTTAACAAGAATATAAAATTCATCTTGCACTAGCTTGAAACATCTATGTTTCGGTAATAAATTATATTCACCTTAAAAAAATGTTTTAACATGTTTTTGGAAATATGCCTTTTCCCATTCTACGCTTTTTTATTTGAAGATCAGCCTAGCATTAAGACTGAAAGCAAAAGGTTAGTATTTTTCTAATCAAAGTGTCAACGCCTGGCAGAACCTTTATTTATCATATTTCTGAATGAATTCACAGACATAGAATAGTAAAAAAAAAATGTATGGTATTAGGGAGCATGAAGTTTTGAATCTATTTCTATTGTAACGACAGCCGGGTTTCCTCATGTTCTATTGTCGCACTGAGGTTGCCAGGATTGAGTCTCTATGAAGACCAAGACCTGCGTTCACGGAGCAAACATGGCAATATTTTTACTCACTAAAGTTAGACTATCAAAAATAAATAATAGTAAATTGAAAAACAGAATGTAACTTTCAGAAATTTACCCCTGGAAACCTCCCTAAAAGTAGGGAAAGCCATGATAACTAATTCAGTCTCAATTCAGGGGGTTGCTCCCACTTTCATCTCATGCAAAGTGCAACACTTAACACACTCAAACACACCAGTTCTTTGTAAATTAAAGGTTTAATTAACTACAAACTACATACAAAACTTTTAACTATTAAATATTCAAATGAATGAATAAATGCAACTTTTGAAAAAATGATAAAAGCGATGAACTACTGTTGAATGCAAGTATGAAAGTATGAACAGGGTGTGAACCTCTAAATATGACAACATGAACAGTCAGCATGGTTTACAAATCTGTACACTTGGTTTATAAATGAGTACTCTCTTACTTCAGTATTTAAAGCATGTACATGTTAGTAAACCAAGAGTACAGATTTACACATGGCTTTTTTTCTCACCCCACAGTGGCTCTATAGATTTCTCGCTGGTAGAAAAAGAATGAAAAGTGGGGAAACACGCACATTTCTGACACATTGTTGTCTGCTCTAAATGAGTTTAAACGTGAAAATACTTTGGTGTGGTCCTTAGGGGTTGTTTGTCTGTTATTCTTTGAACCTGTAGACCTGTCATGGCACTTCCCAACAGCTTACTCATACTGAGCCACAAATGAAAGTGAGTATTGCTAGTAGTGCCAGTGTGATGTAGATGCCAATGGTTGGAGGTTGGGGGTGTATGTTTGGGGGTTATCAGATGCCTTTTTAACTGATAAGAAACTGCTGAATTTTTTTTTATTAAAAGATAAGGTAACCCAACCCCACACACACACCAAAAAAAGCTCACTCATTGAGATAATTGAGATAATAGGTTCTGTTTTATATTCCCCAGTTTTGAGAAATCTCTCACTGGCAAAAAGGCTCCCCACTTCTTGAAACTCCCCCACCAACGTTTTTTGCCCTCAAAACAGTATTTTCTTTGGTATTTTTGCTTCATAAATCATTGGTGCAGGAGGATGGTATAGATTTAAGTCTCTTTGTGATTATTCAACACAACTGTGGGGCCTTCAAGTAAACCTTACCTAATACATTCTGATTTCAGCCTTGAACAACAGCAGAGGCCAAAAATGACCATATCTAACTTATATTTAAAGACACATTGTACTTAAACTAATCCACAGACACAACAGTGAATCCTTTTTTATTGAAACTGATTGTTACTAATGAAACAGTCCCTATATTTTTGTAGCTTTAATAAAGTGACCCTTGCAGAGGTCTAGATGCTGTGAGATATTTGGTTAGTTTGAATCAGGAGAGTGGATTATTTTTGCTCCCTAATCACCTTTGCCCAGGAGCTCTTGAGCAAACCTATTAACCTTATCATACTTGCACAGAAAGGTTCAAAGACCAGCACTAACTGATTGTTTTAATGCTGGGCAGTTCCCAGAGAGAATGTGCACCAGGGTGGAGCTGAGAAACATCACAAAGGCAACTTTCCCAGGAGACATAAGGGTGAAATAACTTTAAGTGTACTAAAGGTTGCTGCAAGCTGCCAAACATGCAGTTTCTCACCAGTTTCTCTCCCTTATCTGAGGAAAAGTTCCCTAAAAACAGACGTCAAACCTTGCGCACACCTTTGAGGAGTGTTTTTAAGTAACAATTGAAATGGAAGAGAAGGAGATTTAACGTGTGAGGCAAAGTCAGTTAGTTTCTGACTGGAAGTAGATTAACAGCGGGAGTCGACTGCATGCATTAGAGGTTTTAGTGGGTTAAAACAAGGAAGTGACAAGTAATTCTAAATACCTGGATGACAAGATGGCAAAGTCCCCACCATCAATCAGCCTGATCTTGCAGAAAAGCACTCCGTTGACAAAAGGCACTGCTGTGAGCTCCTCCAACGTGAAATGCACTTGAAATTTAAACTTCTTCTTTTTCATCAAAAAAGACATTGTTCCCAGCTGCTGGAGTGTGCTCATGGTATGATGGACATCAATAAATGATCGAAATAAATATACTGTATTCCGCTTTAAAGTGGGGGCTGGAAATCCAGTTTTGATCCAAGGTTAATCATCTCTGAGGAACTGAAATGAAAGTAAAAGTACAATTGTTAAAGTTAAACAATGTAATACACTTGATTTCATTTGCAACTGCTCGCAAAGGTTCTTGCAGCAGTGACAGCTGTGGAAATCATGTGGTCCGTAGAGTTTTTTCAAAGATTGCAGAAACCAGACAACACTCACTAAACTTTTCAAGTGAAGACCAATAAATTTGCCCTTTTCTACTAGTTTAAGACACGATTCTTGAAATTCGTCTGTGTGCTTGTCTTTTCTGTGACATAAACAGACCGTCCTACTACAGACAGCTGCCACGCAAACACGAAACCATCAGCCTCTCACTGTAACTCGTATCTTTCCTTTAGACTCACAGCAAACCTCACCGTTCTGTCGATCTGACGCTCATATTTGGCCAAACAGTACAGATGTGCTCCGCCACACAAAGCTGGTGCGTGGGTTCTCGGTAGTTTTCTCAGCTTCAGTGCATCTTCACCAACTTTTCCCTCTCTAGCAGTAAGTACAACAGTCAGCCAGAGCGGCTCCGTGAACGTCTCAGAGCTCACGGGGCCAGTTAGGGACCGTCCACAAACTGTGAGCAGAGGTGTGTCTGAAAAAAGATCGTCTGTACGGAACAGATGTGTGCGTGTGCAGCCTATGTAACGTGTATATGAGCAGGAGCAGCATAGATTACATATATTGTAATGCTTTAGACGTGTCTAGGTTCAAAATTTAAGTAATTCCGTCTATGGACACATATGTTATACATACACACACACATATATATATATGTATATATATTTTCTAATATTTTTTTAAAGTTCTAAACTTTACACTGACATACACACACACAGTATTTATAAGACATACAAAACAATACGTTAAAAAAAAAAACAAAAAAAAACGGAGGCACATGCGCGGGACTGAACGCATGGGGTGCGAGTAGCTCCGGGAAGAGAGTGCCTAAAACTGCGTATTAAAAAAAAATCCAGAAAGTTTTTCTGTGGACAAATGGCAGTGTTAAGTTGATTTGTCTCTGGATCAAAAAATCTCAAAGTTTGGAGAGATCCCAAACTGCGGGAAACGGACAATCAGAAACCATGCGACCAAAGACCCGAGACAAAGAACAGCAGGGAGACGCCAAAGACGGTGACGACCAGCTGAATGACATTCAACGTAATATAGAGAAAATTTTGGCAACGCTGGTTTCGGTGGAACATAAAGTAAATTCAGTGGAAGCTAAAGTGGAGTCACTTGACAAAAAATTGAATCTATTGTCACCGATGTGCACAATCAAGGTGTGCGGATTGATTCACAAGAAACAAGAATAAGCGCTTTGGAAAAACAAATTGGACGATCAGTTGGATGCACAAGAAAACAGAATGAGAAGAAACAATATCCGGGTTCTTAATTTGCCAGAAGGCGAGGAGGGAGATAATTTAACGGACTATCTGGCCGATCTGATATCCAGTGAGTTGGACGTGAAAATAACTCCCGAAGATTTGGAGTTTTGTCATCGGATCGGCATCAAGCAAAACAAGGCCAAATATCCACGTATGGTCATCTTTAAAGTTTGGAACCACCAGACTAAAATTAACATTCTAAAGGCACAAGGTGAGAAAGAAGTCAGGATCCAGGACCAGACCATCCGCTTTGTGCAGGATCTCTCCACAAATTTGAGGAGGAAGCGCAGGGAATATCTCCCCATTCGTCAGGAGTTGGATAAATGCGGGATTAAATCCCAATTACGGTTTCCGGCAACTCTATGGGTATGGAAAGGAAGGCAAAACCTGCAGTATACAAGCGCAGCAGAAGCTCAGGTCAAGCTCAAAATCAACATGAACAGTGAGAGCTCAGGCTCTCGTGCGTAAAAGCGCACGTGCCACGGTTAGAGCGCAGTGGGCCGCAGCCAAGTAAGAGGGATGAAATGTTCGGGTAAGCAGTAACCGAAATCTGACTTTGAGTAACCTCTTCATTATGTTTCATTATGTTTCATTATGTAGAATACCCCCACCCCCACCCCCAGATGAACTCTAACTAAAGGCACGTTATGAAAATCGCCGGGGAAAGTTTTGACTGGTTACCTTAAGATGTACAGAGGAGTTTTCCGTCTAAATTTTGTTTATTAATCTTTTTTTCAGTTCTTGAGTGATGTGGTCATATAGACTTTTGAGTTTCCATCCCCAGTAAGAGTAAGAATGATTATGTTTCTATGTTATGTGATATTAAGAATCCACATGGGGGCGGGTTGGGGAGTGTAGATGAAAATTCCGTAAATATTTCCTCCACATATTGATAGGAGACGCACGTCTAGGCACAGTGAGGGAAGAAGAGGAGCTTCTAAACCCTGTAAAGGCAATGCGCCTTGAAGAAGTATTTTTTGTTTTATTTTATGTTTGTCTATTGTATGATGTTAGCTCAACTATACACACAGGTAAGGTAAAACGTATCTCTGTTTATGAACTTTATCATGATGTTACTGAGTTTGAGAGTAATCACTTAGTATGACAGCGAATCTAAGAGAAGTTATATCCTGGCCATCACCTGTAACAATGAATAAAATCCAATGCATTACTTGGAATGTGCATGGTTTACACAATGGGGTAAAAAAAACACAAGGTTTTGGCTCATTTAAAGGGACTCTCCACAGATGTAGCGTTTCTTCAAGAACTTCAATTTAAAAAGGGGGAAATCGAGCATCTAAAGAGAGACTGGGTAGGGGAGGCCTATGATGCCACCTACTGCAGCAACAGCAGGGGGGTGGGCATTCTGATTCACAAAAGGATACCTTTTTCCCTAACAGCAGTCCATAAAGACCAAGAAGGTCGATTCCTGGTATTAGTTTGTAATTTATATGGTGAGAGGTTCACATTAATTTCATTATATATACCCCCAGGAGCAAATTTAGTTTTTTTGGATAAAATTCAAAATATCCTAGATACTTATGAGACAGGGACTATAATTGTGGGAGGCGACTTCAATAACACTTTTGATAAGCTTGACCGACAAAGTCATAAAAAGGGGGGCTTCAGAGACCCTCCAAAAAAATTGAAAGACTTTCTATTGACAAATAGATTGGAAGATACATGGAGAATATTATTTCCAACAACAAAGGATTACACATACTATTCCAAGAGTAAAAACAGTTATTCAAGGATTGATTATATTTTTATCTCAAAAGCGGCTTTAGAAAATGTATTGAGTTCAAAGATTTTTGAAATTGTTATCTCAGACCATTCCCCTGTATCCTGTCTAATTGTGCCGATGGAAAACAAAAAGAGTAATCGCATATGGAGAATGAACAGAGCACATTTACTCGATGCAGAGTTTTTGAAATATGTTAATGAAAAAATTGATAGCTTTATCAACACAAATGTAAATAATGGACAACAGGATACAACATCCCCTGATACAATTTGGGATACGTTTAAAGCCTACATGAGAGGAATGATCATTTCATTTTCGGCAAAGAAGAAAAATGATCTAGACTCCCAAATAAAATATAAAGAAAGAGAAATTAAGACATTGGAATAATGTCATAAAAAGTCTTTAGGGCTGGGGGATAAATTGGCCAAAGCAAAACAAGAGTATGAACTTTTACTTTCAAAAAAGGCAATAACTATAGATTTAATTCAAATAAAGCATTTTATTTAATGGCAAATAATTCTGGTAAACATTTAGCATCATTTGTAAAGAGATTACAGTCTAGACCAACAATAATTCTCAGAGACAATGAGTCAGATGCACTCATTAGAAACAATGAACTTATTAATAGTACTTTTAAATCGTTCTATGAAATGCTGTACAAATCTGAACAAAGTAATTTAAGTGATCCAAGTTCCTTCTTATTTAGAATTCATTTAAAACAACTCTCAGAGGACAAAAGGGAGATTTTAAGTTCAGAGATTACTGGAGCTGAAATATTACAAACAATTAAAACATTTTCACTAAAAAAAGCACCAGGAATGGATGACTTTCGAATTGGATTTTATTCAACATTCTGGAGTAAACTGGCTCCAATATTTATTCAAATGACCAGACATATGTCAGACAACCAGGTACTGCCCAAATCTATGTACCAGGCAATTATCTCAGTTATACTGAAACCAGGAAAATCTGGGGAATCACCTGCTGATTACAGACCTATTAGTTTAATCTATTGTGATAATAAGATATTAACTAAACTCATGAGCAATTGACTTTCAAAGATTCTACCAGACTTGATACATAAAAACCAAACAGGTTTCATTATAAACAGGCGTTTGCATAATTGTTTTGTTTGGTTTTGTTTTTTGTTTTTGTTTGTTCTTTAGTTTGTTTGTTTTTTTGTTTTGGATGTTTTTATTATAATCTTCTATCTTTATTGTCAACCGTGTAATTTTTGTTGTTTGAAAAATGAAAATAAAATAATTATATAAAAAAAAAATTATACATTTATCCTATTTATTTTCCTTCCTGATGTTTGATCACAGGCTGTAGTTCGACCAACTGTTCTAACTTTGATTAGAGTCTGTTTTATCTGTTGTTTTTGTTTGTTCATTTTTCCTTTGTTATTCTGTTAACTTTGGATGTAGAGAAAATAAATTATATGTGAAACATTTCCAAGTATAAAACATGTCTTTTTCCATTTCCATAAAATGGGCTAAATGTGCTTGGGACTGAAAATTGGCGTGTAATGTGTTAATTGTGTGACTTTTATCAAACATTTGAATTTTAGTGCATATTGGACAACGAACATTAAAGCTATAATCACTTTCTTTTTCATTGAAAAACATTAAAAATGGCCACCATGCCACAGACTGTTAAATAATAACAAAAGCTTTGATAACTTTTTAAAAGGTCTAAAGAGTTTATAAACCAAATTTTGAGTCGGTCAAATGAATTCTGTGGGTGGAGATAAAGTAAAACATGTTGATATTGCTTGAACATAGCCACTCAATTCAATATGGTTGACCTGCTGTTGGGTTATGTGGCAAGACTTGTGAGTTTCTGCACATACCTTGACCTTTAACAACCTTTAACCTCTCTTTGCAAAATATCAAAATTTGCTTCACTGCCACTGATAAGCCATTTGATCCAAGCAGAAGTATTTTAATATACTATCAGACAAGTGTTAAGGTTGAACTTATCAAGTTTCAGGTAGATTTGGTCAACCTGCTAGATGAAGTACATGTAAGCTTCAAATGTGAACATTTCAAATAACAAATTACCGAAGACAAATAACAGTCCACTAGTAATGTCTGGACTGAGCTGCGCATGAGAAACTCTGTTGGAGCTGCCGCTTATGCTCATCAGATTTAAGCTCAAGCAATCTTATGTAATCCAACTCTTTCTTTTTATTACACAATTACTGTTAGTTACTAAGCTTGACACACAAAGAAACAAAGTTTTGTGTGCATGTGTGTCAACAGAACTAGGAACATATTGGGAACTTTTACACACATAAGTAAATTGTACTCTTAAATGTTTTCATTTGTTCGAAGGAATGAATACAACAACAAAAAAATCTGTTATCCTAACAAATACATTTAAGGCTTATCAAAAAGAAACCAACAATATGAGCTACATATAAAGGTTTTTCAGCCAAAAATCAAAAGCAAGCAGTTAGATTCTTCAGCTATTCAGCTTTGTCACACAGAAAAATGTGCACTTGTCAGTTAACTAAAGAAAAAAAATTTGAAATATGAGGAGAAATACAGTTAATATTTTAGGCTGCTAGCCAATGCCAATTTTGGGTCTGTTAATTATAGACTGTGATTTAGACCTGTTTTATATAAAAAGAATATTGAGACAAATTTTGTTTTGGCATTGTAAATATAATTGACTTGATAGTGTAGTGATATCAATATCTCTGAAATCTGGAAGAAGTACTTTTGAAAGGAAAAAAAAACAAGCCCATAAAATTTTTTAGCTTTCAATAATGTCTCCCTCATCTTGCTGTTTTTTTTTGTGATTCAGTGCTTTGTTCTGATCATGACTTCAGGCCAGATGTGGAACCATATCAGAGGACCACCTTATGCACACAAGAATCCTAGCACCGGCCAAGTTGTAAGACAAAAACACTATTTACAATATGCTCTCTTTTACAATATAGTATGTGGACTTAAAGACTAGGGTTAAACTGTCTGTATGTTTCAGAGTTATATCCATGGCAGCAGTCAAGCCCAGTTTGTGGCTGAGACTCACATCGTCCTACTCTTCAGTATCCTTGAGCTGTACGCATAATCACACGTACGCTGTCAGCAAACACTGATTATAAGGACTAAAACCTTAAATTTCAATACAAATTAACTCTTGATAAATGCACAGTTAAAAAAAAAGAAAGACAAAGTAAAATTAATCCACAGAGCCTGGATCTTCAGATCCAGAGTATGATTACCATAACAAGGATTATCTGTGAATGTTCTCATTCATCCAGGTCATAGTTATTCTGGTTAAATAAATCGAAGGCAACTGGACTCAGTAATATGTCTGTGAAGACGTTTCGCCTCTTATCCAAGGGGCTTCATCAGTTCAAATGATGACAGTCTCACCATTATATCATTGCTCTGCTGAACAAGATGCAGGCCAGTGAGCTGAGATGCATGTCTTTCACACACATTTTGCAGAGACCTCATTCTTCAGGGGTGTAGACTTCCTGACAGGAGCTGTATGTCTGGATAAGAGGCAAAACATCTTCACAGACATATTACTGAGTCCAGTTGCCTTCGATTTATTTAACCAGAATGTCAGAGTCATGAGTGAGCTTTTACACACAGCAACCTGCTTAGAGAGTAGAATAGCATCCATCAGTTGTGAGACAGGAGTGTGGTGTGCAACAGGCTTGCCTGAAGAGGGTTAAAAGTGTCTGTGTTGCTCAATTGTGCCAAAATCATGTACAACACCAAATGCATATCTGCTATCTGTGTAGATGTTCACAGTTTTGTCTTTTGCCGATTTGCATACCTCTGAGGGCAGTGAGTTTTGCTGCTTGAGCACACAGTGAAGCAGGATGTGGTTTTGCAAGTGGGTGGAAAACAACTACCAGGTGGAAATCTTGATGTGTCCGAGAAAGAATTTGCCTTTCCGGAGGTATTCCAACCTCCGCTACCACCTCAATGCCAAACATGTTGCAGCTAGCACAAACAACAAAATGACAAAAAATGTTGCTTCTCGTGTCAAATAATGATATGTGATTAATTGAGATTAATTAATTTCAAAGCCTCTAATTAATTTTTTTTTTTTTTTTTAATCGAGTTCCACCATTAGGCAGGCACCGACACAGTACAGAAGAGAAAAAAAAACTTTCACATTTCGGGGGCTCAGGTCTCCAAGCAACAGGAAAAAGACACTGAAGCATATCCCAACTAATTAGTGCCACCTTGTGGACATTCAAGAGCTGCATGCTGTCAAACAGTGTTTTGTTGATTTTATTGAGGTGTTTTATCACCTCATCTAAATCAAAGACCAACTCTGTTACATGATAAAGGTGAAAACACTATGAACTAAATCAAGAAACTTTAAGGAAAAGAGTTCACACAGAAAAAGCTAATTATTTCATGAGTGTAACTGCCATATGGGTCTTCAAATACTAACTCAAGTGATCACAACTTAAGGATCAGGGTGTCTGACCACCTCAGCTTGACAATTTTCTGCTGAATCTTCTACTGCCAATTTGTAGGCCTTTACTGACAACATCACAAAATATAATCAGACTTTTAACTCTCTAACACACACTTCCACTTCACACTTCCATCCACAATTCTTCTCATGTAACCACGTCCACAGGTCTGTAAACTTGCAGCGACACATCAAACTTACTGATCACATGGTGTAACGCATGGACTGAGGGGTAATTAAATGCACAGCCAGCAGAGCAATACATCTTCATCCAGAGTGCAAATAGAGACCTGCAGGAGGACAAACAGTCAGTGGTTCAGCTGCCAGCAGTACATTCAACCAGAGAAACTGAAGACAGATGTTACTGCTGTTCTCAGGAGGACAACTTGAGGAGTTACATCTTGACAACTTGGGGCTGTTGCGGCAACACTGGAGAGGAGGAGGTTAACCTGACAGTGTACTTTCTTCTGCAAAAGTACATGACTTTCCCTGGGTAATGCTTGGACTGCAGGGTGATGTATTGGATGGTCCTTTAATGTCCTCACATGACTTTTAATGATGACAGTCTCACCGTTATATCATTACTCTGTTGAACAAGATGCAGGCCAGTGAGCTGAGATGCATGTCTTTACACACATTTTGCAGAGGCCTCATCCTTCAGGAGTGTTAACTTCCTGACAGGAGCTGTATGTCTCAGTGTGTCCCAGGTTGAGACAAAGAGACAGTCTTCCCTCCATGATGTCCTTAGTAGGAGTTTTTCCATAGTTACATGTTTGATCATGTGAAGATTCACATGATCAAGCCAGAACAGATCAGCTGAGGGTTTTCCAAAAGGGACAGAATAGAATAGTCTTTATTGTCATTGTACAAGTGCACCGAAATTGAAAGTGCAGTCTCTTAAAAGTGCATACTTATAAATGAGAACATTAAAAAAACGCATGACAGAGAAAAATAAAAAAAACAAAAACATACCACATACACACCAGCATTCGCATTCAATTCACATCTGCAGTATTTCACGACTCATTATTATTATTATTGCACAGTTGGAGAAGATAAGAATGTCATGAAGTTGCCTCAGAAGTTTGAGGCATTACTGAATGAAAACTTTCTACCATAAATTAAAAACTGTACATAAGGAGGGAAAACCTGTTCTGCACATACACACATTCTTTTCCACAGGTGAGATTGGGCAAAGTGGGAGGGGCCAAAAAATTATATAAATCATGTTGTAGTGTGTTTTCTCTTCATCACATTCTTTTCTGACTGAACATATATTTCCGGAAAGTACTGATAGCATATGTTTTTGATCAGTGTTTTTAATCCTAAACACTGTCAAAAGGAGTTATTTGTTGGCAC
>JAQMCX010000058.1:107094-119834 GCA_029814765.1 Acanthurus leucopareius | reverse complement strand
GATAAGTTCTTCACCCATTTGTCTTGTGTGTTGGAATCTGTGTTTTTGTCCCTCCATATTGGTTCAGATGGTCTTTTGAGTTGTTGTGATTGTAGTCTGTCAAATTTAAGTCCTTTGGAACTGAAGAAGCTTCTTGGATGAGAAGTGAAACATCTTCCCAAAAATTTCAACATAGTCCAGTTGCCTTGTTTTAATGACTCTTCAAGATAGTCAGAAGAATACATTTACAAATCTTTTCTGAATACCACCCCCTGTTCGTAGATTAGTGTCCTCATGTAATCTTTATCTGATGTATGATGTTTTTGACCATCTTTCATTCCTTGACTGACCTTTTACATGGCTATCGCAAACCCAAAGAACAACTGTAAGTTAATCTCAGTACTCAAAATTCTAATTTTGATTAATTGATTAATTGAGTCAGTGATTAATTACAAATTTGGCTTTTTTTATTTCAGATAGAATTAGATTCAAGTGACCTTTATAGCTATAAAAAACTACAAATTTCAAAAACTTTAATCAAGTAGACAGACAAATATCTTCAGTTTGCATTTCATGGCTAGAGACATGACATGCTGACTCCAGAGTGTAAACAATAACTTAAAAAATAAGCTTACTAGGATGCCTGGAACACACCTCATACCTTTGTGTGTTTGTGAAACCTGTTTTAATGTGTCTGTTACAGGTTCTACACCTGCTTGTTCAGCTTGCATGCATATGGTGTCCATACACGTGCATGCAAGCATCTACTACTCAACTGAATATCTTTTAATAAACATACCCCGAGTAGACTGTGGGGAGTTTGTTGCTTTCAGAGAATAGCAGCTTTTGTTATTTCAAAAAGGAGAAAGCTTCTCAAAAAATATACATTAGGGGAAAAAATTCTGGTGTAATAGTGGACTGATCTCTTTTAAAGGATAAACACATGCAAAAGATACTGTGTATCCAGATCAGACCAATATTTAAAACAGTATAGATATTCAGGATGACAAAATAGAGGATAGATTATTTAGCCTGTGTTGTACAGGTTTATATTCAGCAAGAGTTAGCTTTAGGTTCAGTCCACACTGGTTAAATTGAACTAGTGCATGTTTATTTTATTTTGCTCCTTTGCGATGTAGCCTAAGTTCCACTTGAAGCCATTTTAAGCAAGATATCATATTAAAAAAGAATTTGTCCAAAACTCAATATGTTGAAACTGATTTTGTATTTTTTCAATTAAAACAAAAACAGAACAGAAAAGAGACAAGAACCATAAAATTAAAGACAAATAAATATGGAGAGCCAAAGACACCATGCAGAAAATTTAATACCTTACAAAAGCAGACAACACAGAGATACAAATAACAGACAGACACAGATAAGCAAGGTAATTCCACAGCATCTGCAGCCACAAACAAACTAATTCAAACAGAGGCAATGTGTTTACATACCTCACAGACCACCACATGCACATAATGCTGTGTTGTTGGACAATGCAGACTATGGAGGGTAATGGTTGAATACATTTTTATAAAAGTAAGATTTCTTGTGGAATGGAAGCTGGCATTTAACTTTTATGTAAAGTAAATATGGACATTGTTTGTGGATATTTTAGGCGATCCTGTCTTAAGAATGTATCAGACCTGTTTGTGATGGGAGGAGCTTTGATCTTGGAGTCAATAGTGCTTCTCCGCTGGCTGGAGAGAGAAGGTTACTGGCCACTGGGAATCACTGGCATCTCCATGGGAGGATATGTGAGTCAACCAAACACAAACCACACACTCTGCAATTTACTTAGCAGTAATACTTTTTTACATCTACTTTTTTCAGTTCCACATGTACTTCTAATTTTTCAGAAAATAAACATGTGACATGCTTGCATTTCTGAAAAAAATATTGTCAGCTGACACTGCTCAAATTTTTAAAGCAAATTTTTTGTATACAGGCCCACAGACAAATACCAGTGGCTCCATTTAATACTTAATCCTGCCAAAAAAAAATCATATTTTTAATAAAGTCCCTTGTTTGCATTTGTATCCAGATGGCATCTCTTGCAGTGACTAACTGGCCAAAGCCGATCCCTCTGATTCCCTGTTTGTCCTGGTCCACTGCCTCTAGTGTCTTTACCACGGTAACACATTCTTATTCCCTGACATATATTTCTAAGGCAAAATTATGTTAATAGAGCAGCATTATAACTGACATCACAACCACATATTGTAGTAAATTCAATGTAATTTTTTTTCTTACACCTTGGTGGAAGCTGTGACAGTGTGCTATCAAATTGCAGCTTGATTAGATGCATTGTACAAGTTTGATTAAAAGATCAAATACCAAGAACCATAAGTACAAGCAATGAAAAGGTTATTTAGGATTTGTGGTTTGAGCCTAAACCATTACATACCAACAGTTATTTTTCATAATTTGTGATTTTTTTTACATTTGTGTCTTCAAGTCCAACAGCTTTGAATTTACCTCAATGTAAGGTTAAAGATTATTTATTTTCATATTGCAGAATTAGGCTGTACAAAAACTCTAATTTGTAGTCCTTGTTACCACAATTGCTACTACTACTGGTTTGCTACTACTAAAAATTGAAACTTATACATATTTATTAATTTAAGTCCATAAAAATAAAACTATGTTTTTCTGTCTGTGGAGAGGAAGTTAAGATGTCTCCTAGCAGGAGGTAAAACTGTGGCTGGCAGTGTTTTACACTAGTGCATACAATGTCCAGCTTAGTAACCAGGTCTTTGAAACAAGATCAGATCACATTAAAGGACACTGATTTGAGTGTTCATGGTTCATGTTCAGGCAATATTATTGCTATTATTATATTATATTATAATATTTATCATTGTAAAGCAAAAATGTAGGTTTGTTATCTCAGTCAGTGTCAGGAATTACAAAACTAAGGACCCAAATGCAGACAATATCCAGAGATTTATCAAAAGGTGAGCTTTATTAACAAAACAAGCTAATAATACATAATCAAACAGAATTCAAAGTCCAACATAAAAGACTAAAGCAAAGAAGACAAAATAACTCAAATGCTACAAACCAAGATGCAAGGAAATCAGGACCAAGGGCATAACAGAGCATAACAAGGCTTCACGGAACATGACAATGCACAACAGAGCTCAACAGACGATCGACAAAGACAAAGGGGAAACACAGAGACTATATACACACTAAGGTGAGGAGACACAGGTGGGGCAATCAACACAAGTGAAGCACATAAGGGCAGGGCAGGTAATTACAAAAGGAGGGAAACTTGACAGGACATGGGTAGCAAGACAGAACATGATTTACCAAAATAAAACAGGAAACAATGAAACAAGGATATATACCAGAGTAAACTTGACACACAACTTAAGAATTAACTGAACTTATAAGCGGATCATGACAGTCAGGGGCAGTATGTAAGAATTTGCCAGATTTTGGATTCATAGCAAACTAAGTTAAATGGTTAGATGACATGCAGACAGCCTTTTTTTCAGTTTGTTTGTAACAATTAATGTTAGCTGCTGAGCTAGCATGCTGTGCTTGAAACTGTGGACAGACAAAGCAGATTAAAGTATTGCGTTTGATGATCACATTTCTGTAGGTAGAACAGGTATATTACAAAAATTTTGGATTTTACTTTTGAAGGTTTAACTGCACTTACAGTAACTGCAGGCGTTGTTCACATACAAGACCCAACAGAATGAACAGCCACTAACACCCCACCACAATCTGCTCAGGTGAGCACTACAGAACATTAATAAAATAGCAACTGGGACAGATGGGGTTCTGGGCACAGCACTGAAAGCATGCCCTGACCAGTTTGCTGCAGTGTTCACCGACATCTTCAACCAGTCACCCCAGCAAGCCACAGTTCCCATCTGCCTGAAAAATGCCACCATCATTCCCCTGCCCAAGACCTCAGCTGTCAGAAGCTTTAATGATTACCAGCCCATGGATCTTATGCTAGTATTCATGAAATGCTTTGGGAGACTGGTGCTAACCAACATCAAGGCCTGCATCCCACCCAATCTCAATCAACATCAGTTTGCCCACCAGGTCAACATGGAGTATGCCATCTCCTTGGCACTTCACACTGCCCTCACTCACCTGGGAAACCTCAACACATATGTCAGGATGCTTTTTGTTGACTTCAGCTTGGCCTTTAAAGCTGGGATTGGTAATTTCGTCCAGTATACTACTTGTTAAATTGTTTGAAATGGTCTTTACATCCTGACAGCAATTAATGACTTATAAGCCCTGAAAAAGTTCTGAAAAGGACCCGTCATCTGTAATTGCTGTAATCCTGTAAAATTGCTGACCAATTAGTGCCTCACGGTCCGCTTGGAAATATCCAATGAAACGCTCCCCTGCCTCCTTACTCTTACTCTACCTTACCTTGCACCAGCTTGCAACTCAGAGTACATCACCGCCACTGCTGCTGCCACTGCTGCTGCCACCGCTGCCAAAAAAATGTTATTGTGGGTTTATTGGAGAATGGGGGAAAAAAAAGAAAAAATTACCACTGCCACGGTAACTTGTAACAGCCTGTAACTTTGTTATGAAGCAGTTGTGATGTGGCAGTGTATGGAGAGACTTTCTCACCAACAGACCACAGCACCTCTGGTTAGGTAACTACACCTCCTTCACCATCATCCTCGACATGGGTTCTCCTCAAGATATGTCCTGTCCACTTCTCTACTCCCTCGTCACCTCTGACCGCACTCTTACACACAGTGTTATATTGTATGGAGAAGAATGCCCTCTGGTTTTCCCTTTGATGTCCTACAGCTGCTCAATTCTGTGATTAACTGAGGCTCCTGAAAGCAAAAAGGCTGCATAGCTGCGGCTACTTTATGCATTAGTATTGCCTTTCTCTCGCCAGTCTTGCTGGCAGGAGTTTTCTCAGACTGATGTATAGTTGTTGGCGACAGCTACGCTAAAGAAAAGGCTATGGACAGACATAAAACTGGGCTTATTGCCCTTGAACAGTAAATAGCTGCTTTCTTAGTAACATGTCATGTGTTGTGGCTCTTGCTGGATGTTTGGCTGTGTCAGAAACGGTGTCTGCTTGCTAGTTTTTGAAGCCAAATCTACCTGTTTTTACAGAGGTTTAGCAGGTTACACATCAGAACTGTCTCTCTAGTCAAAGTTGTGTCAACTTGGCATACTGATCTGCATTCCCACCGAAATACTATTGCTGTTCTGAGTTGTGTGCAGGGCTTGTTCAAACTTTGACATGAGGAAAAATACATGTAATGTTGGGGGAGTAAATCACTGCAGTCAAGCCAGCCTTTGTTCCTTTTTGCATGGCCAGATCAGCTGCTCCTAAATTTGGAGTGCACTCACAGTCTTATCTTTGTGGAAAACACGGCCCAGGTTGCAGTGCTGTAGGCATCACTTCGGGATTTCAAAATAAGATTATTAGACAAAGGATCAGTCAAATGTGAGAAAAACAGGCCTGGTTTGTTCATTGATTAAGAAATTTAGGTTTTAAATTCTTATGTTTTTGCTTATCAAAAGGAATAATGCTTGATGTGTGAGGTACTGTAAAAACACTAACGTACTTTTCGGGCTATAAGCCGCACCTGTATATAAGCCGCAGCCACTAAATTTAACAACTAAAACCACTAAAGCTGTCTTCTTTAGTGTCGGAATTTAACAGCCTCAGAATTACTTCGTCACACACTTGCTCGTTTACATTCATTTATATTCGTCCATAAATTAGCCACATCATAGTTTAAGCTGCAGAGTTCAAAGCGTTGGAAAAAAGTAGCGGCTTATAGTCCAGAAATTACGGCACTCCATAATTTCTGACAAAGACATAGGTGATTCCACTGATTCCACATTTCAAATTTCTCTAACTTTGTGCAGTAAAAATGTTTGATATTGCGTCTGTGTGTAGTAAGAGTAGTCCTGAATTGGAATTTAACAGTTATTGTCTGGAATATATAATTGATGAACAAACCAGACTTGTTTTTCTCACATTTGACTGATTCTTTGTCTTACAATCTTATTTCTAAAACCTGAGGTAATGCATTCTTGTGCCTACAACATTGCAACCCAGGCCATGTTCACACTTTTTCCACAAAGATTAGACTACAAGTCCAAGGAGTCTAGGAGCGGCTGAATTGATCTGGCAAAAATGAATGACAGCTGGCTTGACAGCAGTGCTAAATCACACAGAAACAAAATGAATTTCTACATAGTGGGGCTTGAACTGACGTTGTGAGGGAGTGCGCAATTCTTTTAGTGTCTTGTACATTACATGTACATTTTATTATTTCACTAGGGTTTACCAGATAGGAGATTTTCATAAAAAATAATGCTTCATTTTTAATTTTGATATATTCAGTTTTATCAGTGGGTACTGGCCAAGTTCTGCCCTGCATACAGTATTGATGATGTATCTGTGAACTCGAAGTATGTTTTATCATAATTCTGCATGCAGGGTTTCTAGTGGATGTTTTTCACATTTTGGGAGGTCATTGCTTGTAAGTGCACCACATACTTCACTGCCATATAATATTACTGGTTCTATTACTGTATTCAGAATTTTGAGCTAGGTCCTAATGGGAATGTTACTTGGAATTTTTCTTTTGATGGCATAGAAAGCCCTTCTTCCCTTCTCTCCTAGGTCATTCATAGCCAGTTTAAAATGTCTACTGGAACTGATGTTCAGGCCTAAATATGTGTAACTTTTTGTATGTTTGATTTCTATATTTCCTAATTTAAAATCATTTATCAGAGAACTGGATCTTTTTTGGAATATTAGAGTTTCTTTTACAATCACTTCGGCACTAATTTCAGAGCCTTCATGTGATTTTTCAGAACTCTAGATACAAATCACAACCAGTGATCAAATATGCATCTTTTTCAAAGCTCTAATACTTATTTTCATTTTTTAAAGTATAATACACATAAACCCAAGTTTTTTTTTTTTCCCTGAATTAAAATCACTTGTTCAAAATGACACAATTAAACATCAAAAAGTAACCGTTCACACATTGCATTTGAGATGAGTGTCTATTCATTTTATTTCCCCAATCTATCAATTGATACACTCAAAATGATAAATAATCCTCAAAATGATAAGTAGCTCTTGCATTACTCTTACATGTTCACATCATGAAAGTTTTACGGTAGGATAATGAGATCCACTGACACTAACTTGTTAGCAATTATTGATTTCATCTTGTGGTATGACTGAGTGGCATTCACAGCAACATTGTAATACTGTAACATGGACCAGATGGGTGGTCTAACTATAGAGGTCAAGCAGGAGAGGGAAGAAGATGTAGGAAGAAGACATTGGTGATTGTTGCTTTCATTCAAAGGGATCCTATGTTGTGATTTTAAGTATTGTATTTTATGGATTTTTTTATTGACTCCACTTTCTTTTTAGTATTCTCTTTACTGGTCCTTTAACAGTAACATTTTGTGTAGCATCATGATGAACCATGTATCACGCATTTTGTACTTCGATATCCAATGATTTTGCAAACAAGTGAATAGTGAGACTATGGGTATTGTGTGTGGGTGATCTAAACAAATGCCCCTATAGTATTTATGATAAAATGAGTTGTTTGAACCAGCAATTCTGTGAGCGTAAGGTGTCTTAAAAGATATGAATGCACATTTCAGTATTTTGAACATTTGACAGTCCATGTTACAAGAGGTAAACGTTTTGAGTTTTGTGTCTAGAGTTGAAAAATGACATCAAGGTACAGAAACTTTTTTTTGAAATTTTATTAATTGTTCTGCATAATTGTTCATATAAATGTTGAAGAGGGTTGGAGAGAGGGGAGGGTGAAAATGTGGTAAGATGTGTGATGTCAAGCCATGAATCCAATTTGACTTCGATATGTAGGAGGACTAACCAACTGTGTGCTGCCCACACAGTTGGGCAGCACAGTCCTTAAGCAGCCTTGGTGACACACCATCTAGGCCAGCTGCCTTCCCAGGGCACAGTCTCCTTTACTCCAACTTCACCTGTTTATGTGACACAGTGGAGGAGGCACAGGTGTGAGAGGGGGTGTATCTGCAGGGGTGGAGATTCACACATGGAGAAGGAGGGGGGAAATGAGGAGCAGTGGAAGTGGGTGTGACTGCAGTGTCAAACTTGTTGAAGAGCTGGTTGAGTTCACTGGCTATGTCTGTTAATTTTGTTGTAGCCCGAGATGGTATTGATTCTGCTCAACACCTCACGTATGTTGCTGTGTTGCAAATTTAACTCTATCTCTGTCTCTATTCCACCCTTGCCTTCTTTAATCTCCTCATTAACTCATGTTGCACTTTTTTGAGCCAATCTTTGTCACCATGTCTAAAAGCTTCTATTTTCTGGTTAGGATTGCCTTGATGTTGCTTGTGATCCAGGGTCTCTTAATCAGGAAACAGCATGCAGTCAGTAAATCCAGTCAGGTGGGAGGGTAGGGTAACATTATTGAAGTTTTCTGATATTATGTTAGGTGCCTCAGGATCTTTAGTCTGTATTCTGATTCACAAATAAAGCCAGTCCCCCACCTTTAATCTTGCCCAGTGTGTAAAATACCTTGTGGCAATCGGGGCCCCCCCTGCTCCAACAAGTCCTTATGCTGAAGTCTCACACAGACTCAATACGCAGTATTCAAGATTTCATGGATGTAAGCCAAAGCAATCAATTACAATCTGTTTACAATTTATGCAATGCCAAGACAAATATCATTTAGGCAACTTTTACAATAACAGAACCCTGCAACAACTTTGTCCCGCAATCTACCTCACAAGCGCATGGGCACACACCCTGTGGGAAGTAAGCACCAGCCAGAGTGCTTGTAGCTACTGCTCCAGTGTTAGCTTCGAGTGTCTCCACTACATTTTTTGTGTAGTTCTGGTTAAGCTTTTAAGAAGTGAATCCGAAGTTAGTAAGTAATGAACTTTCTTCCTCTACAGCATATTTTCCCAACTTGACACTTACTGAATCTGTACTTATTAACCGAGAATAGCAAGGATGTCAGAGCAAGAAAAAAGCAACCGCTTTTCAGGCTGTCAAGGGTGATAAGGTTAGACCATATGTATCAAACTCAAGGCCTGCGGGCCACATCCGGCCCAGCGCACAATTATATCCGGCCCGCGAGATCATTTTATATAGATCTATTATTATTGTTATTAATGGCCCGGTGATATGAAGCGCTGATAACACACAAACTACAGATCCCATAATGCAGTGCAACAGCTGCCTCGCCAAATGATAGGCTACCCGGGAACATTCCCGCGTCAATCAAGTCAAGCGTCTGTTGCTGTATACAACCCTATTGTAAAGTCAAAGCTAGCCCCTAACAATGGCAAAGAGAAAAGTTGATTCCGAAAACAGAGCCTTTCAAAACCGATGGGAGGTTGAGTATATGTTTACTGACATTGTCTTATTTGTGGAGCTAATGTGGCTGTAATTAAGGAATTTAATCAAAATGGCATACTAGCAAAGAAAACTGAATGTTTTGATTTGTTGTTACTTTAAGATTTACTTAAAAGCACAATTTTTATTTATTTTATCAGGGTTTTTTTGCAGCATGTTCATATTTCTAACTTGTATAATTTAGACAGGAGACAATCTTATGGAGAGCAAAATATTTTAAGTTGTTTAAAGTTTAAGTTTATTTATTCTGGAATAATATTCCTGTCTGTTTTTATTCATATTTATGTTCAAAAAACGTTTAGTTTTAGTGTGTTTAATAAATGTTTAACCTGTTTGGCCAGTGACCTAAAGTGTGCTTTGAGCTTTGGCCCCCTGTGCAATTGAGTTTGACACCCCTGGGTTAGACCATGGTTGAATGACCTTTCGCAACAGCACCACATATGAAAGGAGGAGGCATTACCTATATATTAATGGCATTATAAAAAATTTTGTGCAATTTGAATAATAAACACAGGACATTGTGTGTGTTTAAAATACATTTTATTGACTATTGCAGAGGAGAGTAATTTTTCTCAAAGGTTTTTCTAAAGATCCTCCAAAATTTTGCCGTCAAGGCTTGAGGAGGGTCTGAAGTGTCAATTTAGGGGTATCAGACCCCCAAAGGCCTCCTGTATCACCCAGATCCTGCCACTAGCTTTAACATCTCTGTCTGAATGTATCAGAGTGAAGCCAGGTAGACCAACACAGGAGTTTGAGATGTTTTGATTCAACCAGGTTTCTGTAAAGCACATGAGGCTGCAGTCACAATGTACTTTCTGGGTCTTTACCGATATCTCCAGCTCATCACTTTTGATATTAGTTGGCAAAAATAAGATAAAAATACAACAAAAGAGAATAATTATTGAGTGCTACCAGACTTTGCTGCTACCAGTAGAGCTCATCATTCTAGAATGATACACCTCTAGAAAAGCTTTGTTTACTGCACTAACATTACCGTAAGGATGAGAGGGAGAATCTATTACTCTTTCATTAAAACCTTGTGCACTAACTTCATTAGGTATGCATTTATAGTGTGTGTTGACCAGGCATCTGAACCCAAAAAACATGTCATGATACAGTAGGTTTCCGTCTGGTGTATAAAGTAAACAGTGGATTGCACATAGAGTCAGAGAGAGGTGAGGTGTGGAGAGGAATTCTGATTGCCTGTCTGAAAATGTCATGTGTGCAGTACTGTTTTTAGAAATCACTGAAAAATGTAAACCTGTCCTGTAATATTGTAGGAAATGTGTCATAATTCATTCCTGCAGCAATAAATTCTGAAGTAATGTTAAAACTGTTTTTGTCCCCTTCCCTCTATGACAAAAAACAACTAAGCCCAGCAGCCCATATGTGTGTTTGTATGTGTGTGTTTGTATGTGTGTGTTTTTCAACAGTCATCGATCCTGGTAAGTATGGCCCTGTCACGGTGTGTTTGTGTACACATACAGGGAGTGCTGAGTAAAGCAGTGAACTGGACAGAGCTGGAGAAGCAGTATGCCATTAACTCAGTGTATGAAGAGGAAATCTTTAAACTGCTGGAGTATTGTGGGGTATGTTATTGTTAATCTTCTCCTAAAGATTGCAGATACTAGCACATTGTGATTGAAAATATCTTGAAAAAAAAATGGATTTTTGTATGGGGTTTTAAAGTCTCTCATAAGAACCAGAGTGGTGCAATTGGCCAAAATAATGCTAATGAATATAAATGTACAAACTATAAGTACCCTATTGATGAGTTAAATAATTACTGGAATAATCTCAAGAAAAATTATGCGTAGTATAACTACTTGTTAAGTAAGTGGTTATTGAAGCTTGGGGAACACTCACATTAGCATGCTTTTTGTTTGTGTTATTATGAATACAAAGCTTTGGGTTATTTTGTCAAAAAAGAGAGAAGAAACCACTTATTCCTGCACTTTTCAAATTTTTCAAAAAAACTGAGTGTTTTTCCTCTCTGTTGTTATTTATTTAACACAATGGACTCCAAAATACACACACATGCACTCACACACACGCGCAGGAACTTGAGACATGCATTACTTGGAGAGGTCACATAGTCAGCACACTAAGCAGTTAGAGATTCAATGCCTTGCTTAAGGGAACCCAGAGAGGAGGTAATTGGAACTCTCCAGCCGCAGCCACTAGCCTACACTTGACAGTGCATTCCCAGTGGACTTAAATGGGTCAACTAGTTCCTAAACCAAGTCCATAGGATTAGAGGTACTGCTGTCCCCACGATTAACACAGTAGAAATCTTTAAGCTCTACAGAGCACTGTAAGTGTGTAATAGGCATTTGCATTTTTTCAGTAAAAAAAAAATTGCCTCAAGAAACTATCCATTCTCAAGAAATGGCCCCTCACTTAGATCAGGTTTTTTAAACAAACTGTCCATGAATCAATGCAGCTGCTGATTCTGCTAAAGAGTTAACCCCACCTTTACCAAATGTTTACATAGATACACGTTAGCAGTAAGTAAATTCAGTAAGTGCATTCCCTTTGACTTTCAGTCTGTTTGTTCTCATCTACCAGGCTGATTCTTTCAAGATGGGTGAAGAACTTGTGCAGAATGTGGAATCTTTAGAGCATCTGCTAGGCCTGTCTGGAGATAAAATGGTTTCAGCCGGCCAAAACTCCAAAGCAGAAGGGGAAGCAAAGACTAACCAAGGCTTGTTGATTGGTAAAAGCCCTGAGGGAGGCAGGACGGGAAACAGAGTACAACAAACGGAATTATTCGTATCATCATCTGTTAACAGCAGTGGGACAAACTTGGACGGACTGCCAAGGTAATCACTTTAATCTGTTGGGAACAGAGGCTAATGAATTTGGTGTTAACATTTTTTTAAAAGAGCCTAAAATTTGTCTTCATTTTGTAATATCCACTATTGTTAAAAAATATATATTATTTTTGGACATATCTTCCACCAGTTTTAACTTGCACATCACATTTCTAAACATACTGCGTAACTAAAGTATACAATACTCAGCTGATAGGTTCAAAATTCTAAGTTAATATGTATTCAACAGAAATATACTTATCTATATACAAGATACAAGGATACAAAGATACAAGGAAGTTTATTTGTCATTGTCATTATACAACTTGTTGTATAATGACATTAAAATGTGGTTCCCTCTTGATTGATTAATTGATTGTATTAAAAAAAAAAAAAGATTAAACATGGAGGAGTGCAGATGGTGAAAAAAGTAGTCTCACAGCCTGAGGGAAGAAGCTGCTCTGTACTCTGGTTGTACGGCAGCGGATACTTCTGTATCTTTTGCCTGACGGCAGCAGGGTGAACAGGCTGTGGCTGGGGTGGGTGTTGTC
>JAQMCX010000058.1:66848-93160 GCA_029814765.1 Acanthurus leucopareius | reverse complement strand
CTTCTTTAACTCCTCTTTCAAACCATCTTTCCTCTCTCGCCAAAACCTGTACATTGCTGTCCTCAAAAGAGTGTCCCATGTCCTTTAGGTGGAGGTGGACCTCCGAGTCCTGACCTGAGGAAGTGGCTCTCCTGTGTTGAGCCATACGCTTGTGAAGCGGTTGTATAGTTTCCCCAATGTACAGGTCTGAGCATTCCTCACTGCACTGAACTGCACTGTACTACATCTAAAGTAATTATGTCATTAGATGATGTGTTTCTGTGTTGTTTAGGGCCAAATGCCATAACTTCAATTTTGTCTGAGTTAAATAATATCAAATTACAGCTCATCCAAGTCTTCACATCCCAAAGATATGCTTGAAGTTTAGTCATCTGATTCACCTTATCGAAATAGATCATATGTTGTCTAACAATGTTGCCTCGGAGAGGCATGTATTAGGTGAATAAAATTGGCGCAAACACCAAACCTTGTGGTACTCTATGGCTAGCTCTGGTGTGTACGGAGGATTCGTCGTTGACACACTGACACAGTGCACACACTGATAGCTATCTGATTAATAGGACTTAAACCAGCTTAATACTGGTCCTTTAATACCAAATAATTGTCCTAGTCTCTGTAGTAGGATGTCATGGTCAATAGTATCAAATGCACCGGTAGTCTAGCAAGACAAGTACAGAAACAAGTCCTCTGTCTGATTCTAATAAGAGGTCATTAGTTACTTTCATTAGTGCAGTCTCTGTGCTATGGTGTACTCCAAGCCTGCCTGAAAATCCTCATATAAGCTGTGGTTATTTAGAAAGTCACATTAATGACTGACAACAACTTTCTCTAGAATCTGTGAAATATATTAAAAGGAAGATTAAATATAGGTATATAAGGATACATAAGTATCAGCAGAGGGCAAGAGTTAACAGATTTTGTCTCTAATCATTGTGTTTTTGTCCTTAAAGAAGCTAAGAAAGTCACTAATACTGAGAGAAGAAGGAGTACAGGGTTCAACAGAGCTGTGACTCTGTCAGCCTGGCTACAGCACTGAAAAGGAACTGTGGATTGGATACAACAGTCATACGAATATTAAAATCTCCCACAACTATAAACTCTATAATCTATTTAAGAACTGAGCTTGATACATACTCTGAGAATTCCTGCTAAAATTTAGAATATGGACCAGATATGCTAAAACAGATAGAATCGGCTGAACTGTTTTCCAGCTGTGGTGCTCTGGAATACAGGCTGTTTTCCAGAAATAAGACAAGTAAAATTTACTAAATTGTCAGAACACACAGTTTAAACCCTAAAGGTGTTGAAACATTTTCTAAGATTCACCTGGTTTGTTATTATTATTATTATTATTGTTGTTGTCATTGTTATTCATTCAGTCATCCATCCATCCATTCATTCATTCATTCATTCATTCATTCATTTATTCATTTACTTATTTATTTAGTTCTGCCAAATTTGCTAAAATTCCTATGAGCTGGAATGAGCTAGAAATATGAAAAGTCGGCCCAATACTTGGAAAGTGTGTGCATTAGGTTCTGAAGAAATATGAGCCCAAATGGCCACATGGTGAAGTTGTAACTAAGGACTCAAAATTCAAAATTTGAAAGGCCACACCCCTCACACATCCGACTTTGACATCCCACTCATGCAAGGCGAATGCTAGCACATTAAGCACTCAGAATCGAAGCTGTGCAGGCTTTGTGATGACAAGTGTGTTAGTGATTTTGTTCCTCCTTTAAAAAGACTTCAATTACTGACTTGGTTCACTTTTATGAAGCCCAGAGTCCTCAAGTGGTTGCCTCTAACTTGGATTTTGGCTGATTTGGCTGGTTGAACACGATAGGGGTTTGAACCCTCTAATCGCCGTTTGCAGCTATATTTATTGTAGTAGCGATATAAAAAATATATTAAATTATGCAAACATTATAATATTTTGTTGTACTTTTTTATCTGATTTTCTGCATAGGTCCTATTTCAGCAGACAAAGACAAATGTTCAGAACAATAATTTTGAGAGCTGGTTTTGTTTGGAGAGGGAAAATTGATATGGTGTTCACAGTAAAAAGAATATTTCGTACTGAGTAGTAAAGAGAACGCCGTAAGTCCAGTGGGACTGATAAAGAAATTAATTTAGAATATATATGTATAATACCAATAACAGTTTTTCTCACATCATGTCTTTCTAACTGTAAACAGAGTTGTGCACCAGAATACTGTCTATAAAACTAACACGGTGTTTCTCTCTCCTGTCCACCAGGTTATGTATCAAGCGTGGCTGGCAGCACTCCACTCTCATCATGTCTGTTCCTCAGACTTCAGCCTCAAAAGGCAAAGTCATGCTTAAAGAATACAATGGTCATCATATCGAAACTGAACACATTTTCCGCTGGATGACCTCACATGTAGCCCATCGAATTAAAACCCTGCGTCAGTCTAAGCAACTAATGGAAGAATGGCGCTCTGACATTGCAAACCCTGTGAAGATGTTTCTGTTTGCCCATCTTTCCCAGCCACCAGCCTTCTTCTCCTCGCTGGCCATCAAGTTCACTGGCAGGATTGAGTTCATTTTTGTGGATGTACGTCACTGGGACAACCACAGCAGTCTATTAGAGATTGGTGTGACCCAGGGCCCTGCCTATATCCTCAAGATGCCTGAGGGCATTTATCGCTATGGCAATAGGTAACAATTCAACATTGAAATGATAATGAGTTCATTTTTATGCAAACAGAAACAAACCTTAAAAAAGATCTTAATTGTTCAATGCTCCTTCTCTAATGTTGATTAAGCCCTAAAACTGCATCACTTCTCACTAAAATCAGAACTTTAACAGTTTTTTTTTCCATTGAAAACCCCCTTCAAACCTTTGAATGGTTTATAAGTGGTTTTGTAACTACACACTTTTGCGTCTACTCAGAGTGAGATGTTATCAGATTTTTTTCAAGGCTGTTTAATTTGCGCACATCAGCAACATGCTCTTTCTTGCTATTCTGTCTTGGCCTGCCTTCTTCAGTTTTGGAAACCACAGGATTGTCCACTGTGAAGGATTTTGTATGGTTTCATTGTCTTGGCGACAGACACAACTCTTGTCTTTGGTATTGATATCCAACATGAAGTCTGGATCATCCTTAACCTGGTGATGGAGATTAATGCAGACTAGACTGGTTGGTTTTGCTCTGTGTCAGGAAATTGCAAATGTTCATGCACCAGTGTTTACAAAGTTTGTAACTACATTGCTAATAATAACCAAGCTATGTCACTTGGGATACTTACTTACAAAAGTTAATACTTACACATGCTACATGCACATTATCCTAAGCATGTTTGTGAGCAACAGGAACAGTCTTGGAAATTTTATGATGGCACCTCCCATGTGCAGATCTATCAGTACGCAAATAGTCTTGGCATCTATCTCCAACCACCTCTCCACTCTGCAGCTCAAGCTTATTCACGCTTGGCTCTGCCTGTCAAATGCATAGCCTTTTTTGTCAGAAATTTGGAATCTTAGATATGACCTACTGGCAAAACGTAGGGCATAATTAGCGAATGTTCAATAAAGCCATAGCAGGTACAAGCAGTGACATTTTACTCCAAATTCTGTGTTTAAAAGGCATCAAAAAATTCAGGGCCCTCCCCACCTGTCACTCTCCAGTAATGAGATTGGCTGTCACAGACCCCAATGTGGGCAGAGGTGCAAGGGCTCATTCAGTTCTACTTGCAGCTTTAATTATCAGATTATGTTTTATAATAAAAATTTGACTGTAGGTTCATGTGACCTTTGTATTGGTTCATCCTAAAGATGCTTGATCTGTTTTCTGGGGTATGTATAAAAGTTTCTTTGATGTTTTCTGGGGTGTTAATCACATTCAAGGTTTTTTGTCCTGAGAATGCCTGTTACTCAGACATAAATGTCATAAATGTGTGCATGGAATGCCTTGGGAGCATTCCATGTATATCCTAGTACTTTCAACTGTTTACCAGAAGTCTATAAATATTCTGCTTAAACTTCTCCCTTTTATTAGTCAGTTGCAGAATCCTCTATACTCTGTGCTGATCCTTTTGCAAAAGCTGATTAAATACACAAAGACAAGTTCTGTGTTTATTCTTTATTTTTTATTATTGTGGTTTACACCACAATGTCTTTTTTTTAATATCTTTCAGCACTGGTGAGTTCCTTTCCCTGGCTGCCATGGATACTTTCCTGCGTTCTGTCCAGCCAGAGGTCAATGATATGTTTGTCCTCAGTCTGGTCTTGATTAACTTAATGGCTTGGATGGATCTCTTCATTACACAGGTCACTTCCCGTTTTTTACATAAGACCCAGTGCAAGAGTATATTAAAATGTATATGAGAGTTGTACATCATTAATGTAACTTTGCAAAGTTGCAAAAGGGGAATATTTTACTCTTTATTCCAGTATAATATATAATAACTGTTTTAGCACTAATTTCATGCCTCTTGACGTGAACTGTACTTAACTCTTGAGTAATCAGTGGATTTTTAGACACTCCTTATGAATGAACTTAATGAGTCCATGAGAACCTATTCAATCTTTTCTGCATACAGAGAATGGTTATTAAATAATTAAAAATCATATAAGTTCTATATTTATAAAAATCAGAGGACATAAAAGTAAGTAGAAACCAGCATATCTCATTTACTACTTCTTCAGCAGTATCCCCATGTGCGGTGTACTAGTAAACTTCATACACTTCTGTGATCAGTGATAGCTCTTACATGAATAAGAGTTTAGCTCTTGTGAGAAAATACATAGAAATTGTTGTAGACAGTACACAAACGCCTTCAAAAGAGAGTGATCATAGGTCACCACATGCAGCATGCTAGAGCCCTTGCTTTACAGATTACTATTTTACATTAAAAACACACAATTAGCTTCAAAAATGTGGTTCATTTCTATAAAGTGAACTACTCAACAGGTTTCATTGTAACAAAATTTAGCTCAGATATACAAATGAGCCCTAGGCCTTAATGCATGATGAGAACTTAAACTTTGATATTTGTGGTACATTTTGCTTATAATACTTTTGCTACTCTGTGCCCATTTTGAATGTAGGTCTCTTTTTAACACTTCTTACTCTGCGGTTTTTTTATATTTATTATAATCAAGACCTGAGTACTTTTTCCCCACTTCTTCAACACTTTTTGCCAAGTATAGAGGAGAGAGGAGAGAAATACAGTTAGTTCTATATTTATTGTTCTGTTTATCTTTAACCTGTATTTTTTGTTTTCATGGACAGGGAGCAACAGTGAAACGATTTGTAGTTCTGATCCGAACACTAGGAACCTACAACTCCATACTGCTAGTGTCCTGGCTTCCTGTTCTGGTAAGACATCAATTATGTCACACAGTTCTCAAACCCTTTTCATAAAACAAATTAATCTTGTATGGAATAAATTAAGTTTCTCCATTGCCTTCTACTGAAGAAAATTAGTTGCACAGCTGCCATCCTCAAAAGCATTGTCACAAGTTTAAATAGCAATCTTACTAAAAAAGTTTGGCCTCCACAGAAGTTCAGAGGATCATCTTTTCTTAAGGTTTCTTTTTTTTTTTCTTTTTTAATAAATTACGCTCCTGAGGCAAATAACAGAATAAGTTGAGTTCAAATCACAATACTGCTCACTGGATGGTTATTGAAGCAAGACTTTGCCTTTCTGCCCCTCTGTTTTCTCTACCATTTTTTGTCTACAAACTTGGCAGTACACCTCATATTACATCATGAGGTGCCACTCTCAATCGGAAAGTCTTTGTTAGCAAAACTCTAAGAAATATATTAAACCCCAGTTTCAACATTTGTTTGCTGAGGTTAAGTCTGTCCAAGAATTACAATCAGAGTTTAAAATTCAAAAACATTTTAATAATACTATTTAAACCTTGATTACCATTCTGGGCAGGGCAGAGGGACCTTTTTTCTGGCTGTCAAGAATGGAGAAAATCTGGAAGGTTGCAGTTCTGTCAGTAGTTCATTGAATTCAACTGAGCAGGAAGCTAAACCATATCTATGAAGGGGACTGGTATAATATTTTATTGCAAAAAAAACAGTCTGTTTATTTAAATGTAAAATTCTGTTTCTTTAAATTATTTATTAATAATCCATATATGACTGAAATATTGCACCTATAACGGTGTACTTACTTTTAAAAACTGGGAATGTCTCTCTAAGAACATGCCTTGTGCTTTAATTTTTGTAGTAAAAAGATATATGCACTGTGACTGTAGCTGGTCTCTCATCTGTTCATCTCTTTGATGCCTTTATTAGGGGCTAGGCAGCGAAGCTTCTGGTCCCTCTTGTTTTCCTTAATATTATTAGGGGCTGGGCAGCATGGCTCCTGCCAGGGATTCTTCCAAACTGGTGGTGTTCCATTTACTCTCAAGTTTTCTTGGTGACTGCTTCTGCTTGCGGGGGGTTATTACCATGGAACTTGATTCCTATATTTAATCATTTTCAAGAATAATATGCAAAGATACTGCGGCACTGTCATAAAATCAGTAATTTGCGGGGGACTAAAGTTTTCATAGGAGTCATCTGTTACACTGAAACCTGGCACTGAGTTAAATGCCAATTGGATCTTCTTCTGAAATATAGCTACAGCACTATCAGATAGGCATGGAGTGTAAGATTTTTTTCCCAATTAAATTGTAGTCTAGTAACAGTAGCTCAAAAGTTATCAAATAATGGTCCGATAATATAGGATTATGTGGGCATATAGTTAAATGTCACATTTTAATCCCATAAACCAGAGCAAGGTCAACAGAAAATATAGCATTTTTAACCATTAGTTTGTCACTGATGGAGTTGTAAATCTTTATAAAAAATAAATTAGGGCCATCTCCATGTGGTCTAAATGATGTACACAAAAACTCAGATAATATTTTTTTAGTTGTAAAAATGTATTTTTACCTGAACTGAAACTTAATTTTAAGTTTTAAATTTGCTTTCATGCAGCCCTACTGATTGCTGAAGTCATAATTTGAGGCAGTCTCTTGATTATCACTTAGCATGTAGCACAACTGAGTAGTGACTTGCCTTTTGAGACAGATGTTGTAAGTTCAAATCCTGGTTGATATTGAACCTCAGTGTAAAAGCTTAAGAAATACTCCAAATTTCTGAAGTTTTAAATTATTTTCCATCCCGACAGTTTTGCTTTTCTTCTTTTTTTTCATCTTTCTCCTCCTAATCCCTCACTTTTTCCTCCTCCGCAAAATGCCTGGCCCTGACCCTGACCCATTTATCCTGTCTACATTACTTAATGGTCAACCTTTTTTCTTAAAGGAACTTTTCATATTTTGATGCTTAAAATTGTGTTCTCTGGTGTGACACCATATTCTAATTTCAAAACAGGCAGTTACACAGAAAGGGGTATATATTAAATACTCTTTCTAAGGTCATGTTATCAGGCCCACTGTGAAGCCAGTGTCATTAAGTTCTTGGCTTTAAATCATTCAAATACCTAACTTTTTGAAATCACTATAAAAGCGATTTTGTTGTTCTTTGCTTTGACATCTCAAAGTCAAAATTTTATTTAAAAGTGTTTGGTAAACTATGTTAAAATATGTATATCTATGTATAACTATGTAATAATTGTAAATCATGCAAATTTCACTTGTTAACTGCTAATGACAACTTGAATAGGAATGGCAAGGCCACTGATTGACAAAAAAGACTGAATAATCCCTGAATAATCCAAGCCTAAAAGGAATGTGTATACTGTGATACCTGTTCCACCGCTAAGTATAGATGTCACACAAGCTTTGAGAAGCATTTTAAAAATTTAGGAATCTGTTGCATCCTAGAAAAATGTGGTAAACCCTCAACATGGTCAACTGTTTTTATTCCTCAATATTCCAGTGAGGAAAACACATAAAATGGAAGAAAAGTAAAATGTCTTCAGTGTAGTCTTGGAAATTTATTTCAAAATGTTCAAAGTTATGTCCACAATTATATTAACATTTAAATAGCTGAGGGTTACCATACCATACCATCTATGAGCAGATCCTGATTTAAGTAGTATTAGATTTAAGTAGAAGTTTTCAACTTCATCATAAACCTCAAAGAGAGCACTTAAATCAGAATGCTTTATCACACACTTCTCCTGTCATGCTACACCCCAACACACATATACACAGTTTGAAAATCACTGATGTAGACCAATATGTGAATTTAAAAGACTTAAAGAATAAGGATACATTTTATTAGGAACTAAATTATATGGTGCTGTAAAGTGAGTAACTGTTAAGAGTAACAAAGTGATGCGATAGAAAGTAATGGAGTTATAGTGGCATGTCACTAGGGGTTTAGAAGCCATAAGTGATATGTTTAAACTACATATCATCTACTTCAGTGTGGTAAAACCTAGGTTGCACTATCTATTGTTTACATATAAAACCAATCCTCAACCTTTATTATTTCCACTTGGCCTACACTTAGGGGTCAGGGATTTTATTGTTTAGCTAAGTCTTCCTGAAACACATGAAACTACACTCACCATATGCTTGCTGGTTTTTCACAAGGGCCTCTTGTTCATCTAACATGTTGAGCAGGCAGCTGACATTCCCCATAAGGATGGATGGCCAAAAAGGTTCATATTCTCATCTCCTAGCCTTTAGCCTTTAGCACAGGCTCTACATTTGCAGAATGGTTCCTTCAGCTATCTGATCAATTGCAGTGTGAGGTGTTCTCTCATATACACACGCTTCACCCCAACTATATTCATTGATGGTCATAAGCACTTGCAAGTGACACTGAGAGATTACACCTAATATAGTTTTATTATAAATTTAAACAATGGTGTTAATCAACAGAAACAGGTATCAGCTAGGAACCAGCAATGTGCATTTGGTAACTTGTTATACAGCTACTCTAGAGCTATCAACATATTACTGTAATGGGTTAGTAAGACTGGCTGTATTGGCAAGTTTAGCCATGTCAACTTAGGCTAGCTCTACTATTTCAGAACACTGACAAGGACATAGCTATTTATGACACTGTCATGCCAAAAAAAATGCACAAACTGTCTGTGCATATATCTCAACAACAACAAAACAGAGAAGAGAAACCTACAATGTAAGGGCATCATTCTCTTAGGTTTGGCCAGAGATTAACAAAGTAACAGCTTGTGCTGCAACAGCACCTGTTTTTTTTTTCTCCTTCCCAGAAGTTAACACTAAGCTTGACTGTTTTGTACTATAAAATAAAACTCTGACAGACGTATTTATCAAGACAACAAAGGAGGACATAAGGGAACTATAGAATGGAATAGCAGACATTAGTTTTTATCAGTTGACTTTTTTGTTTTATGTTTGATATGTTTTATGTATGTTCACAAATGTTGAATTTTGAGGGGTTTAAATAAAACAGTGCTGTAAAATTGATACCAGGTGTGTAAATGATGATTTAGGGTTTTCACTTCACTGCATCTTCATTTAGTTAACTTTCACACCTGCCTCGTTTGGTCCAGACTTTTGGACTTCTCAGTTCTATCAGAACCAAAATAGCAGTGTGAAACCTTCTCTGGTCCATGGTCTGACCAAAAGGGGTGGTCTGGGTCCGGATCAAACTGAGTCATGCCACTGGTCGTAAAATGAGCTGAGGAACTACAAGGGGGGGAGAGGAGACCAAATGCCTCATTACAGTTGGTCCTAAGACTTCACTTAGGCTGACTAAAAAAAACTCATAAAGCTACAATTAAACTAAAATCAAGATACAAAACAAGGCATTTTCAACATGCTGATGTCAGATGCCTGCCTGCCAACAAACCAATCAATGTAAAGTATAGAGACACTTACTTGATGATGATAGGGTGTGGGTTTGTCATGAAACTCTGTTAGTCCAACCAGACCAAAAGAATACAGTGTAACAAAACATGAACCTTGATTTGGTCCAGACTTTCAGCTGTGAAAGCACCTTGAATGATAATATGACTTTTTCTCATGATTCAAATTTCTTATTTTCTTAAAAGAAACCGTATAAGCCATTTAAATCTTTTGATGAGTTACCATTTTTGTTTCACTTTGGGTTTATTTTTTTAGACCCATTTTTTGAGGAGTAACCCATATGGGCTTTATCGGTTTGCACAATGGAATGGGGAAATGCAACAAAAAAGGGGAAAATGGTAAAAAATGGTAATCAAACAGCTGCTTTGAGTAGAAGTGAGTAACAACATCACTTGACTTTGAATACCTAATAAAGCAGCCACAAAATGTATGCTGCAATAGAGTTATGCTATTACTATCTTAACTGAGAGGATAGATGAATTTATAACACTTTATTATCACTTCATTATCACTAATTACTGATTGATCTCTCCCCCCAGGCACTTCTGCAGCTGCCCTATCTGGACATTTTGTATAGTTACAGTCTGAAGCTGCTTCGTTATGCTGACACCACCACATTGGCCAGCCTAGTTAGAGCTGACTGGACCTTCTACTCATCCCATCCAGCTCTCTTCCTGTCCACCTACTTGGCCCATGGTCTGCTGGTCGACTACTTTGAGAAGAAACGTCGCTGTGGCATCAGAAGCCATGAGGACAGCACCACCAATCTGGAGTGGCTGGCCAGTCTGTGGGATTGGTACACTTCTTATCTGCTTCACCCTATCACATCAATTCAACCAGTCCCATCTGACCACTCAGATTGGGAGGATGATCCCTTCTTTTTTGAGCACTTGGCTTTCCCTGATCTCTGGCTTCGCCCATTAGTAAACATGGACTACATTAAAGCCCTGCCAACCTGGAGATTCAGAGATGTGGATCAGCACATCAGGAAGAGGTCTGGTGGAGAGCATCATGAAGAAAGAGAGAATTCACTTCCAGACACAGAGCGCAGGGAATTGACAGATTCCATTCCTGCAGTTCACAGCAGACCTTCACACAACTGCAAAAGACTGAAGAGAACACTGAGCAACCAGGACAGCTACAAACAGCTCACTGTGTCCAGCAACATGGAACGTAATCAAGCAGCATCATTCTGCTATAGTCTTGGGAACAGAGATGCATACTTGGCTGACAGTGCAAAAAAGAAAGGCTACCTCACACCTGAAGGTGTCTTAAACCGTCAGCACTGTGATTTGTCAGTGTGGCCCAGTGACATGTTGCAGAGTTCAGAGTGTGTGGTCTGTTTGGAGAACTTTGTTAGAGAGGAGCTGCTGATGGGTCTGCCCTGTGGCCATGCCTTTCACCAGCAGTGCATTGTGGTGTGGTTGGCAGCAGGCAGACACTGTTGCCCAGTGTGTCGCTGGCCCAGCTACAAGAAGAAACAACAGAGAGCTGCACAGAGCAACTCTACTGAAATCACACAACAAGAATGATGAGTACATCTAACTGTGAACCTCTTCCATTTCTATTTTCCCTGTACTCACTGGCATCACTCACTTGTCTGGTTGTTGGTGTCAAGCTTAATGGGCAATGAGACTGTCTGTCATAATGACAGCTTGCTTTTGTGAAGAAGGGATTAGAGAGAAATTAAGTACATAACATTGTCAGTTGGATGCAATTAGGGCTGGTTTCATCAGCTATTTATGAGCCTGTTTCCATTATGGTTAAGGCATTATGGTGGCAGATTAAACTATTAGAGCCAATTACCATGGTTTCTGTATAGAATGGACATTCTGTGATTCTTGCAATCAAAATCTTCCTGCTGTATAGCAGTGTGCATGTAGCAGGTGCAAGCAGTACCTTCAGTCAGTGTGATCAGCATGTGATCACTGTTTTGTGTGCATTTACAATTTTCTGACTCACAAGCAGATCAAGTACTTTGTCAGAGAATGCAAGGATCTTTGCCAACACTCCCAGATGACCCAAGCTTCCTATTGTATATCATCATCAGTGATAAGAGTGGCGTCTATGGCTATGACCCAGAGATAACACGGGAGTCTTTACAGTGGAAAAGCCTGCAGTTTCCAAGACCAAAAAAAGCTTGTAAGGTTAAGAGTAAAATCAAGCATGCCAGTTTTCCTTTACATTGGTGGAATTATGCATTGCAAATTTGTCTCCAAGCATCAGACTGTTAGTGCAGAGTTCAACTGTGATGTCCAAATGACATGGACCCTAATTGAGTTTTGAAGGAAGGCTTTTAAAATATACCTTAGCTGAGGGACATCTTTTCCTATGAGTAATTCCCAGACAATCCCCTAGCAGGTGCCTGAAGGGAGAGCTGCTAAGGTACTACATAAGGTGCAGCTGTCTGTTACCACTGTGCTCATTGATTAAAGGTGCTATTTGTAAAATCTAAAAAAAAATAATTTTAAAATAAATGAACAAACTATTCTAATCAACGGTGTTTAGGAATAACAATTTCAGTGGCATGCCAAAGTTGCCTATGCATGGCATTGCAGAGATACAGACTGCTGAGTGCCCAGGGTATGGCCTGTACTTTCTTGTAATACAGCTTCTGCCACTTGGTGCCAAGACTGACTCACCTTAGCTTTTGGAATGCTGCTGCTGACAGAACTAAGAATTTTGGGTAGGTTAGAGGGAACCACTGCTACAAGCTAAAGGTTACTCAGTAGTTTAGTTAAGGCGCTTTCACACCTGCCTCATTTGGTTTGGACTGTTAGACTTTTCAGTTTGATCTGAACCAAGATAGTGTGTGTGAAACCTCCCCTGGTCCATGGTCCAGACCAAACAGCCGAGTTTTGATCAAACCAAAAGAGGTGGTCCCCATCCGGATCAAACTGAACCGTGGTCCAGTTCATGTCCAGTTTGAAAGCAAAGGCTTGGACCTTCTGACCTTTGGACCTTTGGACAGATGACAGGAAGTTACAGCAGGCTACACAGAAAACAGAAAACCAAGAAACCGTTACCAAAGCAAAAAATTAGCCGAGGAACTTGGGGGAACATGGGGAAAGAGGAGATTGAATGCCTTATTAACATTTGGTTTTAAGACTTTATCAAAGGCCAACTATAAAAAAAACTCATAAAGCTACAATCAAGGTACAAAACAAGGCATTTTCAACATGCTGATATAACATTTGATATAGTGCCCTCAGATAGCTTGTGTATGTTGCTAACTTAAACACAATGGATGAAACTCATGGAAATGGTCTGTATCAGGATTGGATTTCAAGCCTCTGGTGCCAAGAAGTGGAAGGATGCGAGGGGAGCATTTAGTGTGTCCAGGGCATTTTGCAATTTTCATGCACAGCACAGTCCGGCGCGGCGCACCCACGCCTCCATCCCTCCCACCGGCGCAAGTGGCAGAGAGGGAGGAGAGAAGGCATGAGTGGGTTTAACACAGCCGAGTGTAATCTTCACCAAATGAACGCCTCTCCCTGCCTTTAAATGCGCTGCGGGTCAGGGTTAGGCGAGGCGCAGTGCCAATTTCACCTCGCCACCACCATGGACGAAGACAGCAGCAGCAGCAGCAGCGGCAGCTCCAGGCAGCCAAACTTCTCCCAGGAGGAAACTGATATGTTGGTCCGGGAGGTCCAAGCTCGCAGTACCAGAATATATGGTAATGCGAACAGACCTCCACGGACCTCCAGCTGTTTTTGCTGATGATGCAAAAACAGCTCGGGAGGAAGTTACTAATATTGTCAATCAATTTTGCCCAGATATTCTGAGAACCGCTGCCCAATGTAAAAAAAAACGCTTCAATGATGTAAGGAGAAGGGCCAAAAAAAAGTTGTCAGAGCAAAGAGGGCACACGGTGGCCACCGGGGGCGGCCCCTCCACCAGCCTCACAATGAGCTCAGCAGAGGAAATCGGGTCCTCTACCCTCTCCATGATAAGCATCGAGGGCTTTGGTGGGATTGAAGCTGGGATTACGGGTAAGGCAAACATATTTTTCTACTAATGAAGATATTCACATTTAGTAACCTATATTTAAACCCCCCCAAAAAAAGATAAGTGGTGTGGACAGATCACAACATGAATAAATTGTGTAATGGCAATGAAATAAATAGTGGTTGCTGTAATTGTTTACTGCATTGAAATGTGCCTGACACTCTGGAAACCTGCCTGTGAGGTTTTGGTGGCGTGTGCGCACTGCGCGCCTGTCAGCCAAATTACCACTATACTGGGCGCACTTCGCCTGCGCCGAGAATAGACCAGGTTGGAGCTGGCGGGCTTTCAGCGTACCTTTCACGCAGTGTTTTGGCAAGAAATTGTCACTGTGCCAAGCTGAATCTGTCGACACCTCCCCCTGGTGCGCCGCCACAACCATCTTGGCACAGCCCGGTCTACCAAATTGCCAAATTGGCTGCGCACGGTGGTGCGCCGGACAAAATTACCACTGTGCGGGGTGCGCCACGCTCCGCCACCCTGTGTCACCCTGCGCTGCGCCATGAAATTAGAGCCCATAATCTTCATAACGGTTGTATTACAGTGGAAAATAATTGGGTGGAACACTGCCCCCCATATCGCTGGAGCAGGCACTGGGATTGTACAAATGGCACCTTTAATACACTTACAAAGGCCAATAAATTAAATTTTTATTCAAGTGTTGCCATAACCATTTTACCAGTATAGCATAAAGAAGAAGCTATGCCTACCAAATATCAAATGGTGATCTATTCTGAGCTAAAATGAGATCTTGTGACAATTCCAGTAAATATGTGGCATATAGCCAAAGGAAATATATAAATCAAGACATATAAACAAGAGCCTGAGATTTCTTGAAAAAAAAGATAAAAAATGTAGTTTTTACAAAAATGGATGAATGATTTTGTTCTCACACATGGTCTTACTCAGAATTGTCTTGGTCACACAAGAAGCACACACACACCCACACTTTTTTTTTCACAGACCGGACTACCATTATGGATTGGTTCAGTGTTTTATTGGGCTACAATCATGATAAGAATAGGCATATGAAATGACAACAGCCATATGATGTGTTTTGCAAAGAGGCATTGTACATAACCCTAACCCTTAATTAATTTTCATGAGGTGTAATAATTTAATCTGATTTGACAATTTGGAGAGTGAGGATATATTCTGAGACTTGACTTTAACTCCATGTAATTAACTTCAAGGACATCAGAATTCAGCATTACATGCATAAAAGCTGCATTTGACCTCATTACTCTTGTATCACTCTTCCTCCACATCAATAACCTCATTGCACATAATATATGCGCGTGGCACAATATACTACATGAGGTTAATCTAAACTAATGATGTAATTAATGATAGATGCTAAATGTGCTCTCTGTTGCAACTTTCCATCTAAGAAGCATAATTTGGACCTAACAAGGTTGAATGAACAGAGGGCATTGCTTGGGTATACCTCAGTTAAGGTATATCTCAACGAAAAAGATTCCGGGAACTGGCTGTTAGCTGAAAGTAGACCTTAAAGGATCACTCACGATGCACATGGCACTGAGGAGGCTCTGGGAAATAGGGCCTTGAACCTGGTTCTTCAACATGACAATGTGCCCGCGCAGAGTAGGAGCATTCTTCACACTGTTTTTCAAAACAGCACAAACATAACTTCTCACACACTGTGCTCACTGGTTCAGGCTCCCTGCGACTTTCTGGGTCACAACCTTAATGCCAAGTTTCAGTTTCAAGTGCATATACCAGTAGTCACACACACAGACAAACACTGTAACTCAGGTGCTGATGATGATCAAGTGACGCTACTTGGGAGATTTACTCATGAAAGGGATTGCTTGCACAGGCTACATACACATTTTTTTAGTACTCTATTTTTGTGCAACGGAAACAGTCCCAGAAGCTTTAATTGCACTTCCTAGTTCTGCTATTTCTCTTACCAGAGTTCTGCTGTTTAAAGTACAATGGGTATAGTGGAGTCAATAAACTATTAAAACTATCCAAGTCACATTACATGTTCAAGAAAAAAACTCAGTGTATGTGGTTGTATTGTAATTAGAATTAAATTATTGATTCAGGTAACTGGACAATCCTCTCTGTTGAACCCTTGCACTAATCAGTAAGGGGAAAGATGTTTTGATCAGAACAAGAGCACCAAAATAAATGCATCAAAATATACAGTACTTTTATTTTGGTACCTTTTGTCAAGTCTGAGTGTACGTGGATCCACCAGAAAACCAAACAATGTCCGTTGCTTGATGCTTGTTTTTGCTGGGGCCAGCCTAAACCTCTGAGGGGCCCCATGCAAAATTTAGTTTGGAGACTCCCACTGCCACCAATTCTACTGACTGTTGTCTATTGATAATTTGTGCACCTACTGTAAATTTAATGATCAATTTTATTAGCTGTTATCACAGCTGGAGTAACTAGTGTTGTAGCTGGATTTTCATAGTTCAGCAAACTTGTAAAACAGAAAATATCTCAGTTCCTATTTGGCAAAGTCAGCTCCTCCTACTGGGCACACAGAGAAGCAATACACAAAGCTTCTTAGGAAATTCTGTGCAGTCGCAGCCGTGTTGCTTGCATCATACCAGAGTCAGCCTTCCATCTTTTTACCTATCTATGATTTTTAGTCTTAAATGGTAGCTAGTTCAGCCACAAGAGCTGTTTGGTGTATATTTACACTTTAATATTCAAAGCGATACAGTACCAAGTGGCATACTGAATGTTGTGTAGGTCTACTGAAAAGTAACAAAATAAACCAACAGACGATATGATTACTATGAACAAGCTTGTTAAGAATGCTTGAATTGAGATGCATTTGTTTAAAACAAGTACATTGTTAAATGGTTTTGTCTTAGTAAGATAATTTGACCAGAACTTTAACACATACTTAATAAGATTTGTGTTGTTTTAGTGTACAATGACAAAACTCACAAAAAGCAATGTTTATTTAAAAGAATATATTGATCTGGGTAAATAATCCCTTGCTGACTTGTAGTTATTTATCATCAGCTGAGGAGGTGGATTGCAGTGTCGAATTTAGAGTGACCATCACAGACACTTTCACTTGGGAAAACAGGCCTACCAGGGGCACAAAGTGTTAGTTGGGCTCCAAAATACTTCAGCCTTGAAAAGGCTCGGGAAGTTTCATATGGTATGAGTACAAAGTTGATGGAACAGAGTGAGGTAATTTTAGAAACACATATTACTATGCTCAGCAGCAATTTGCACACATTAAACAACCTATCTTAAGCAATAACTAGCCAATTAGGGCAAAGTCACATTGATACCAGAATATAATAGAAAAGACCCAAAAATAGTAACATAAATGATTTATTTACACTACTATTTGGGGTCTTTGTTTGACTGTTATAAGAATGGCATTTTTGCAACAGAAGCTTAATTTCATAAACTTTTAAATGCTCAATAATATGTTCAAGCTCAGTACACAAACACTAAAATGTTAGCTTCAATAGCACTCTGTCTACTTATGATCTGAATCTCTCCCAGTAACTAGTTAGCCAACTTGCTGTTATTCACACTAATAGATGGATTAAGATGTAAAGTATATGGAGGGATTTTTAATCAAACTTTAGCTTTCCTGAGATAAGATATGCATCCAGTATGGTTAGCTAACATTAGCTGGCTTGTTAACAAGTTTGCATGTCTTTTCCTAAATCACCTATACACCTATGTTATTTAGCCATGCAACCATACCTTTATCTTACTGTTTTTTTCCTTCAGTTTCCTTTATTTTTCTGCTCCAGAAGGATATGTTCTTCTTGTGACATCACTTTTTTTGATCTTTCACTTCATTCCTCACAAAATAAGAGCATTGATTTGAATTGAATTGAATTGAATCGAATTGAATTGACTATGTCCTCACCCACATGACTTCATTACAATGTCCAATGGTATGCAGCATGCAATGCATGCACTTGAATGCAACACCAGCTGAGCTCTAAGCAGTATAGAAGCAGTATAAAATGATTAAACCAGCAATATTTTGTCAACATTATACTGTGTTTTGAATGATAACATACCGTACACAAAATATAATTGATCATCATACACAAAAATAAAAGTCCAAAACTTATCCTACACCTTCTTTACTCAGTTTTGGTAGTTTGTTTGAGGAAACAAAAAGCTTTTGTCAGATGTCTATTGTCATCATGTGTAATTATGCCTGAAGGGCCCCCCAATGATGTTCAGATGTAAGGAACAGAATAGAGCCAAACCCAAAGTCTATTCAATTTGCAGTATAAGGTTTTGAAGTACATTTAACAGTTAAGGAAGAAACTATCTTCTAGACCTTTAGCACTTGTACAATATAAATCACCTGCTGTTATAAGAATAGTACTAGATATTCCTGACACTGCTAGCATCCTCTTGCAAAGGCAAAACTCCAGCAAGCTAGGGGCACATATATTCTTAAATGTATTTCCTGAGGTTAAGGTTACAATAGAATACAATATACAATTTACTTTTGAAGCTTACACATGCCTTGCTTATGATCTCATTATGTCATAATTGTACTGTGGAGCTGTCGGCAGGTTGTTTTTTTTTACCCTACACTGTTTAATAAAAGAAATGGAATTGAAAATGTCAAAAGCTAGGATTTGTCATGTTAAACAGGTGTCATAATATTTGTAATTAAAGGCTTTATAAAGCAGGAGATGTCTTTCTAATTTTTATTCATCTGACATGCATGCAGGCCAAAAAAGCTGTGGAATGGAATTTCCGGCTAGAGGACTACAGAGCAAGTTCTTTGCAGGAGTATATCTGTCTCTGTTTGACTTGCACTTTCCTGGATGCAGTTATCATTTCCCATTTCCATTGGTCAAACCAGTTTGGTTCAGTCCTCGCACATAAGGCAAAAGGGTGAGCGTTAGTTTATTTGTGAGGACCTTACACTTAATTGGTTAATTTCACATATAAAGCTAAACATGTTATTATAATTACAGACATTTCTTCTTATACAATACTTCCTGGAAGATAAAAATAGACCCTGTATGTTATTAAAAAAACCCAGTAGAGGCCCATCAAGGCCCAGCCCCTTTCAAAGAAACTTTTGCGAATTGCCATACATTATATAAGGTATACATATATTTTGTTATCACAAGTCATTATTCAACTCCTTTCTGTCTTCTTTACACCAAAAAAGGGAAAGAAAGTAAAAGTTCTATGCTCTAGTTAACACTTATATGTAACACTCTATAAAAAGTTCATACTAATGCCTGTGAAAAGTATTGCACTATGTTTATTTAAGCCATTCCATCATCAGCTAGTATGGTGTGATCATGTTACCTATGCGCTGCAGGCTGATCAGTGGCAGAAAGCAGCTGGATTTCACTGGAAATCCATTCACCTTTTGAAAAGAAAAAGGGAGAGGGACTGTCTTGCCTTAAGAAGGTGCAAGTAACCAATTTGGTGTCCTATAAAGAGAGAGCAGGGATTTGCCCAGTCTGTGTTAAGCCAGGGGGAGAACTGGTCACTCTGATTTAAGATAATTTTTTGCAGTGGAAAGAGCACTATGAGAAGCTCTTCAACCTGGTTATCGTGCTACCTGAAGGCAATTGAGTCTGATGGCTTGGTGGAAGACTTGTAGATATGTCTGGCTGAGATTGCTGAAGCAGTAACAAAAAGTACTCAGTGCCAGGAGTAAACAAGAAAACAAGATGATGTGAGCTTTGGACATTGGATATTGTCCGAACTAAAAAATGTCTCTTAGAACAGTACCTGTGGAGTGGCCAACCAGGGTGGTGGTTCTCATATTCAAAAAAGGGGGTTTGAAGGTTTACTCCAATTATAAGGGTTTTACACTGTGATGTTCATGGACATCATCTTAATAGGCAGGGTTGAGGAGTGTGTCCAGTACAGTAACCTCAGAATGGTATCCCTGCTTTTTCACAGATGACATGGTTCTGTTGTTTTCTTCAATCCATAATCTCCAGCATGCACTGAGAGGCCTGAGGCCATGGTTCTCTGCCGGAAAACAGTGGATTGCCCCCTTCAGGTTCAGGGTGAGCTGCTCCCAGGGACACCTTTACAGGTGTTGCCATCAGCCATGATAGTAACATTAGCTCTCTGCCCCAAACTCAACTCCAACCTTGACATTTTTTTCTGTCCAGAACATGAAAACTTTTGTATCAAAGAATTTATTACCACAAACAGCACAGGGGATCATTTCTTCACTTCAGCAGGGGTATTGTACGCTAAATTGTATCCTTCATAGTATCATGCATTGTCACTTTTACAAATGACATTCAAACCATTATAGTACTTGTTGTATTATTTTTTCTGTGCATCTCTGTCTACCTCCAACCCCTGTCTTGGTCTCTTTTTCTGTCTTGCCCTCTGTCTCTCTCTCTGACTCAAAAGCACTCTACCTCTCACCAACACTCTTTCTCCCCCTCCATCTCTCTTTCTCTCTCTGTGTCTATTTCTCATTCTACCTCTCTCTGTTTCTATCTTGCTCTAGCTCTCCTTACCCCAACCGATCCCATTAGATGGCCACCCACCTCTGAGCCTGGATCTGTAGGTGTGGTAGCTCCAATGTTTGTACCTGCTAAAAAGAAGTTTTTGCTTGCCACTGTCACCAAGTGCTCGCTCATGGGGGAATTGCTTTAAATTGTTGGGTCTTCATAAATTGAATTTTAGAGTGTGGTCTAGACCTACTCTATATATAAGGCGTCATGAGAAAACTGAAGTTGTGATTTGGCGCTACATAAATAAAATTTATGCTACATAAATAAAATTTGATTTGAGTAAACTCCATCTAAAAGAGCTTTGCACAGGATCATCAGATCTGGATGAACTGCCTGGTCATCCACAGCCAGTCATCAGCTGGTCCTTACCAAGCCGTCTGCACCTCATCGGTGATCTAAAGCACCTGGACAGAACACAGAGGACTTAGAGTCCTAATACATCATTAAATGCAAAAGTATGAGTATACTGAGTGGAGCGGCTACACTTCTAGATCCTGACTACACTTTCAGTCCCCAGTTGTTTTAAGCTGCACATTTTTAACAAGGTTAAGTTTTTAATAATTGGTCCTTCTGAATCCAAGCTGTCTGCTGAAATTGGATTGCCTCAACTGCAGCTAACTAGGCCAGGTTTATTTTCAGCCTGGTGACTAGGCTAGCTAGTCACATTTTCTCTTGATGATCTTAAGGAATTTTATCTGGATTTATTCCCCCTATTTATGGCAGAGAGGTTTGAGAGACTGAGCTTTGAGCAAAGTGTAAGGACAGTACTCACTCCCTCCATTCATGCATTTTCCACTAAAGAGACTAGCCTGTTAATGCTTACTAGCAGTGCTGCTGGCACTGTTATTGATGGCCCCTGCTGAAGTCTCTAGTCATAAAGTTGAGCTTATGCTCCTGGAGCAGCTCATCCATGAACTTCTTCACTGCCAGTCTCAGATTGTCTCCCAGCTTCATCGAGCTGGCTTGTAGTTTAACCTCTGGCTCCCTCCTGCTTCAAGACAGCCTATTGACTATGCATGGATGACTTCATTTCCTAGACCACAGTGTTGAGGAACTCAAGGAAACTATTCATTCCTTTTTTCTTGGATTCAATAGGTGAAGAGGTCTACAACCACTATGGACCATTACAGATGACAATGATGAGGATGGGTTGCTGCTATCCAAATATGGACTCTGAGTCTGGGATGTTGTCTCAGGCCTCAGACATGCAGGGTGGAGAATCTGGCATAGGACCATCCTCCTGCAGGAAATGCAGGAGGATGGTCCTTGTAGCAGCACCTCCAACTCCCTAACAGCTTCTCCCTTCATGAGTGGCCTCATCACTCCATTAGCTCCCTGCCCAAAACTCATAAAAACAATCATGATAAGAATCCTCTATCAAAAAAATATATGAAGTAAGATCAGGGGCAAAATAGAGTAAAAGATCCCAATTTAACCTTGTACTCCCAAACACATTTTGCAAAAATGATTGGAGAGTGTTTTGTTCCAATGTGGACAGTGAAATGTCAACAATCTGCTTGTCTAGAAATATGTAGTGGTTTGTTCATCTTGCTTTGATATGTTTCTATGGGCAATAGCTGCAGTGGAGTTAATGCTGTTCATAAATCTGTTTTGTGTGACTTGGTGTTTCTTCATTCTGTTGTTAAGCTGGTGAGTGGTTTAATTCTGTAACCTGATAATGCTTATTATATCTACTGCAGCGTTCATAATTATCTTTATTACTGTTTTCTAGTTTTGTGTAACTTGTTGAGTATGTCTTGTTCAATGGTAGTAAGGCTAAGCTTAGAGGGATGATTGTATATCTGTAGATGACAATTTGTGCATGCTCTGGCGGCAAATATATGTTCATTGAAAAGGAAGCACTGTTGTTATTGTAAGCTGAATGTCAAGACTGAAAGCTGTTGCTTCATTAGAGTAAACACTGATATGTTGACACAAATATGTTCTTTAATTTAAAACTTAATTACAAATTGAGCCATCGAATAGGCCTAAGATTATCATTATATAGATGCCTGAAAATGTAGCCTTCATTTTATCTGACCTATTTTTTTTTCCTTTATGGTAGTGCCATTTTATCACTGGATATTTTATTTTATCTGAGTAGAATATGCAAGCATTCTTTCCATGCTGAAGTTTTGATGAAAGTCTAAAGTACAATGTAGCCCTGGGCTCAGAAGTTCAAAACAGTTTGAAGTCGCTATTGCTTTGACAGTTTAAAATTACTTTAAGATACTCTATTACATGTAAAGTCATGCATTAGAGAAACAAAGGTTTTAACTGAGATTAAGTTGTAAACAGTATTAAAAGTACACGTATTAGAAATTCTGAATAAAGTCACATGTGAGCTTTAAAATAGCTTTAAATAAATATTGATCTAAAGCACAATATTAAAACATTTAAAATGTAAATGAGCAGTATTCCTCCCACACATTGGCTAAGAGGACAGCAGAGGAAGGGACTCCATTAATACAAATACATCCCCCCTAAACACACAAACACGACTTGTATGGTCCACTGCTTGGGGTGAATATGAAAAATGGCTGGTTGTCAATCCTATAGCAGAAGACAGAGTTACACTACTGTCTATGATGTCTCCTTCACACACCAAAGCAGAGAAGTACTCCCTTTCCTAACCAGTTGCTACAGACATTGGATTCATTCATCTGCTGAAATGGACTATTGCTGCTTATGCTGCTACACTGAACACTGTATCTGAACCCCTTCATTGAGCTGAGAACATGACAACTGCATTCAGAGACCTGAAGGCTTCTCTCACCAGCTTGCTTAACCAGCATGTTCTTCATGGGCATCTTGGTTCAGAGAGGTACCTCTCAATGCTGTCTCATGACTTTCTTTTTTGTCTAACCTACCTCCTGTATTGCAGAAGATAAAAAATCTGATTGTGAAGTGTTATAGCCAGGCTTACAATTTTTTTAAAAAAAAGAAAGAAAAAAGAAAAGAGAGACAAGTCAAAAATTTATCAAGTATTAATTGAGAACTATTTGATTATATCAAACCTGAGACTTAAATTAAAATAAATTATTAAACCTTGACCACAAAATGTTTACCAGTCAAAAATAAAATAGAATAAAATAAAACTAACCAGTATTCAAAACTATTGTAACTTTAGTCCTTCCTTTATATTTTTATGTCTATGCTACAATGGCTCTAATGTGTAGAAAAGGAGGGAAAATGTGAGTGGAACCATATAGTTTGATAACATAATAACTGCTGTAACTACATTTTTGATAGATAATTGAATGATATGCATACAAAACGATGGTATAGAGCAAATACATGAACTGAAATAAAAGCTAAGACACTTTCTGTTTGATAAAACAGGTATTTCCCAGATGTAGACCTCTACGCTGAACTGTATGGATTACAAGATTCAGGAAAAGTGAACTACTGTTATGATGACAAGTAGTCTGACTTGGCCTGATACATTTCATGCATAAATGCTGTGCTGCATTCCATTCTAAATGCACCTAATTTAATTTCAGGACAAAGTCCGGAATCAGTATTGATGGGTAGGTCCTTTCCACAGGGGCAGGACCACCTATGATACCCCAAAATACTACTCTGCTTTTGACTGATGTGTATATGTCAAAAAACTAACATAAATTTTGAAAAAGTTCCATTTAAAGGTGGTTGATAAATTACATGACTCTCAAGCCTATTCATCCATTTTAAGAGGTTGATTTGAGTTGGTTCTAATCAAATCTCTGGAGAATGTCTCTGTCTTCTAGGTGGATAGGACTGTTTCAGGTGCTGTTAATGCCAGGACAGCCTCAAGATAGATGGCAGAGATGGAGAACAGCCCCACACTGACTCACTCTCAAGGAGGTGAAGTGGGGAGCAAGAGGATGGCTGTCCTCTTCCTCCTGCTGAGCTGACTCATTTAGGGGACTGGACATCTGGACATAGTAACAGCAGTAATACACATAGCAAGAGTTTTTATTTTAACACATCCTGCTCTAACATTGACACCTGTGCTTGTTGTGATTTTCTTCTGCTCATTTCTGATATCGGATGTAAGTTGCTTGTTCGCAGGTCAAGCAGTACTGTACTTGAGGCACCACAGTACATGCAAAGAGATGTAAAACCTGATTCACAGAACTAAATCTTGATTAACAAACCACATTGTGTTCTGTTGAAGATGTGGTAACGTATAAAGAAAATTATGGTTGAATTGTATCCTTGTTTTTAGAACTAAGGGGCCAGAAAGGAATTTACTTGTGTGTTCTCATACATGTCCGTATCCATGTTAATATCTGTCAACTTACATAAGATAACTATGTTATGATCTCTTGCAAGCTGCTTCTTAAACTAATAATTTTCTGTTGTCAAGATACTAAAAAGACAAAATAATCTGATTGACATGAGCTGTGACACTGTTTACAAAAAAAGTTTGTAAACTTTTCAAGTAAAGGCGTGGACTGGCCATCCACCTCAAAGTGTGTTAGTCTTTGTTAGTCATGTTAGTCACGAATTTGCTCGTAGGTCATGTTAGTCTTTAGAGCTTGAGCACTTGGTGTGGAAGTTAGCAGAGTTAGTTTTCTCAGTGACTTAACTCTATTCAGTGCAGAACTGTGTATGTGTCAACCTGTCCCTTTTCTTCATGACAAACTATACCCAGAAAATAAGGAAAAAGGAAGGAATGACGTCATTACACAAATACATAAACACAGATTTATTTCACATTTGTAGGTATAAGCTTTTCAACATTATCTAAGTATAAATTATATGTTCATGTTTGTTTTCATTTTAGGACTAAAATCACCTTATTATTTGCATTCCTTGCAATTACCTCTTACTATTTCATGTTTTTTATTATACATTGATTGTGTTTTGTCAAGATATGTAATAAACAAAATTACTTCCTTGTACTCCGTATTTTCCTTTTTGAATAAGCGAATTGTCCCAAGGGTGTGAGGGTCAAAAGCTCTGAGGTGGTTACTAACTCGACTCTTACGATAGGAGCGCTTTGAGTTTAACCACTTCACAAGATGGAAGATTAAGAAAGTCTTACTAATGTATATGCATACTAAAATGTTTTCTTGTGAATGAGATGATCTTTCATTGAATATCTAAGTGTTTTATTTTGTAAAAAATCACTACAAAGTATTTGTGAATGTAAAACTTGTGAAGACTCAAGACTGGATGGACGAGCACTTCAGTGCTTAGCAGCAATGACTTCATCAAAAGGGCAACCTCCACTGGTGGTCTTAAAACCCAATTCAAGTCAGCAATGACGACCTCTACTGGTGGTTTTAAAAACCTGCTGGTCAGCTCCAACGTAATGATACTCAATGTGCCAAATGAATGGGTATGCTTTTTTTTAAATCATAATTAGCCATCTTGATGAATGATTTAATCTTACTTAATTAGAGGTCTTATTTTTATTTTCTGATTTCATGGACAGTTATTCTTTACTATGATTAAATTACTCGAATTTGCTCCTAGTTCATACATGTTTAACTCTTATTTTTTTTTATTATTTTCAGTTTGTTTGAATCAACTTTATTGAATTTGTTGAATCAATGTCAAAATCATTATGACTGTTCTTCATTGTATTGTACAAATTCTTCATTACTGTGCTTTGAAAAATATGTTGAACTCTTAATTGGCTGGTTGTATGGTTTTTACTCCAGTTGCACCAGAGGAATGAGGGATACAAATTAAGTTCTTGACCCTTCATTGTGGAACTGTTATGCAGTTTTATTGTGTTTACTGATTATTTATTGTTATTTACTGATTATTACAATTATTTTGTGTTAAGTTTCATGAAGTTTTGTCTTGAAAGTTGTACAGCTTGGCCTTATTTGGATATGTAGTGTAGGACCAGAGACGTGGGGACACAAGGGCTTAAATATACCTTGCACACAGGACAGCCTCAGATTGGTTGTGGCAATACTCACGATCGCTTGCAGATGTTGCTGGTACTGATCTATTTCAATTCAATTCAATTTTATTTATATAGCGTCAAATCACAACAAAGTTGTCTCAAGACACTTTACATATAGAGC
>JAQMCX010000058.1:52310-66748 GCA_029814765.1 Acanthurus leucopareius | reverse complement strand
CGCGAGATGTTTTCTTCTTCCTAGGGGGGGCATGACAGAAAATAATTGAGAAGCACTGGTTTAGCCTGACGTGATTAGAGTCAAGAGGCAAACACTGGAAAGAAAAGGCAGGGAGGCTTTATCTTTGTTGTTTCTCCAAGACCACAGAGCCTGCTTAGCTCATGTGGTTATTTGTTGATGTAAAAACCCATCTTCTGCAAGTAATTATGAGCCTTCAACTATGAGCCTGTTTAGCTCATAGTTAGAGTTTTTCTGGTTGATGGCATCATGGCAACAATACAGATGAATGTAATGCAATGTGCTTTAATTATGTTCCTCACAGCGACTGTTCCATTCCATTTTGTGACACAGGGTTATGATGGACTATGGACGTATATATATATGACTGCAGTTACATTCAGGTAACCCCTTTATTTTGAAAAAACATGAATGAGCATTTCTTTACCTTTACTGACATTGTTTTTTACAAGAATCTCCACCTGTATGAGAAAACACAGGCAATCAAGCCTGTTTGAGCCACCAAAGCCTTGCATTCAACAGGCATTGAGAATGTCTTCAAATTAAGTTTTTATTCAAATGCTTTAGTTGTAGCATTGGATTTTCCTTCATCCTTTCATCAGTTCTTTTTTTTCACATTGTGGTATTTCATCTTCAAGAACTAACTGCAGTGTAGAGACTGTTGTGATGAAGAGGATTAGCTGTATTTATTGTCCCAGATGTTTGTCTGGAAGTGAGTGATCATCAATGAACAACACTATGGGAAGGTAAGCCCGAGCATTCAGAGAAGAAAAACAAAAAGCCGGAGAGTCTTTGATGTGATTAGAGTCAAGAGACAAACACTGGAAAGAAAAGGCAGAGAGGCTTTATCTTTGTTGTTTCTCCAAGACCACAGAGCCTGCTTAGTACACGTGGTAATTTGTTGATATAAAACCACATCTTTTCACAAGTAATTATAGGCCTTCCATCACTTTCAGAATACTCCCCATCTCTCTCTGCCTCTCACTTAAAAGCTCCTCTGAGGATTGTAGTCTGAATGTATTTAAATTCTTTTAACCCAAATCACGTATTGGGGCATGAACAAATTTGTTTTCATGTGTGGGGGGAAAAAAATGAGCTAAATAAATAATTACACACCTAAATGCCAGCCATCAGCATTGGCAAGTTAAGCCTAGCTCACTGTGATCCAAACTCATTTCCACATCTGTCAGTTCCCCGCAGCCCAAAAAGAGAGGAGGAAAGAGGAAAACAGGCAGTGATGGTGGTGAGTTCAAGCTGTGCTGTGAATGGTGTGTTCTGCTGGTCGCCCAGCTGACTCTTTTGGTTGATCTGAGCCCCCCAGCTGGGATGACCACCGGGCTGCTGTTATCAAAGCCATCTGATGTCTCATGCTGTCAGGTCTTTAGGGGGCCTACATGTCTTTTTGTGAATATGTCCCTTCAGTTGTCATTCAAATGAGGTGTGTGTGTGGCATGCTAATTCTTTCCATTTTTTGGCCAGTGTGACAGATAATGCTGTAAAAGCTGCTTCAGTGACACAAAAATCATGTACTGAAACCATTTGCCATATCAGGAAAAAAGTAATGAAACAATAAAGCAGTATAATAAGTGTGGACTGCAGCCTCCACAAATGGTATGAATTACATAAAAATGCCACAATAAGATAATGATTTCTGAGTGGACCTATAGTAAAATATGGCAGCAGCAGATGCAACAACATGTAGGCCATCAGCTGGTCTCTGAAAGCTACAACCACAGTTTATTTTTTTTTACATATAACAGGTTATCAAGGTTCTATAAAAACATTACAGACTTATGGCCACATCAAACTTCACACAGAATGAAAAAAATAGACACTGTGTCCACAGCAGAGCACATATGTGGCAGTGGAAGTATTAACCTAGAGACAAAAAACTAAATATATGCTCTCTATGAAAAAATGGTGAAGACTTATAATACAGTGATCCATCTCTCTTGATTTTTTCAAAATTCATGGAGCAGGATGAGAGTTTAAGCAGAAAAGTTGATCAGTGAGTAAAATTCCACAGCTTTCCTAATTTCTGATTTTTTTAAAAACTGTTTTTGTAGTTTTGATTGTTTGATAATTTTACCCTCCCAGAACTGTATTTAGCAGACAGCCTGCCTAGACCAGACTACGACTATAAGAAGATAGCAGTCATTATATCAGCTAATTATGTAAAAGAAAATATATATATAATTGAAAAGTTAAAGGGTGAAAGCCTTGCAATCTGATTTGTTATTATTTTATTATTGATGCATCAACAGATTGGCAGCATCTGAATGTTGTAATTAGTCTACTAACATTGATACAAGGAAGTTAAGTCTAAGAACTACATCATTTTTAATCATATCTAAAAAATGTGTCATATATTTTTCATATGAAATCAGATTTTTTCAAGTATTTTGGAAGCATAGCTATCAAATAAATGAAGTGAGGTAAAACGTTAAATATATGTCTTGTTTTCAGAGGAGCAAAAGAGAATCAAGAAGCAGAAAAAGATACTCTTGTGGAGCACAAATGAACTAATTGTGCTATGTTTTTCCATCACTGCATAAACAGTCTGAACCAACTCTATGATGAGTTGAGACTTTTGTCTTTACTGGTTCAGTATTGGCACAACTGTATTGTTATAAGCTGACCTTCTCTGGACATTTAGGACAAACTAATGACAACAGAATGTATTTTACCATGATTTGCCTAAATACTTGCAGTTCCACAATCACCTAGAGGGCATCTCTTACAGGATGTTAGCATAGCTGCAACAACACTTAGCCTGTGTGAATGCCTTTCTTGACATGTGGGGGTGAGGAAAGGGATAAGGTACCAAATTTCTGCAAACATTTTACAATAAAAGCCTTTCCTTAAAACGAAAAAAATTCTATTAACTACACAGTTGAGGGACTTTTATTTGGGAATCAATACAGGAAGTGCTGAGTTTGTAGTTAAAGCAGAATGTAGTAACTTTAACAGGGCAAACAGGAGTTAATGAAAACAAGGATTCATACTAAACTTAATAGGAAGTGGAAATGAAGGCCTAATTAATAGCCATCTCTTTGATTCAGCTTCTTTGCCAATGTCTCATCTCCACAGCCACCACTGCTCTAAGTGGTTGAAAAAGTAGTTGGTAGTAGTTGGTGCTGTTTAAATTTGAATCATGACTCTATTACTGAATTGTCTATTTTTTGGCTACAGTGTTTTTCAGAATCTGTGTACTTCAGCTGATATTTAAGAAAGGCTGTGTTGAGGCTCACCTTTTTAAGTTTTTTTTCTGCTTGAAATCTGATCAAGTAGGCAAGTTACACATGATGCCCAGCACTACATGGCTCTTTTCACTGGTCTTATTATTTGTACATCATTTCAATTGCATACAGAAGAACTCGAATTTGCAAATGCATTTTTATCTTGAATGAAAATCATCAGAGGCTTCACACCTCACCATTCAAACTAACGATTAACTGTTTATTTTGCTGCTTCATCTGCTGCTGCTCACATTCACATTAACTTTAGAGACATATGACTTTACACTGAGTCAGAAATCTGCAGAAACAAGGTAAGCCAAACCACTTTATAATCCCCATTATGCCTTTAAAGGAGTTAATTTGTGTCAAAGTCTCAAAATCACAATATCCACTTTAACACTACTTTATCTAAAAAGGTGAGAAGACCTTCCTGTGATAGTTGAGCCTGGCACTATGCTGCAACACTAGTATTTCCTCCTTCTGGAGATAAATACAGGAGGAGGCGACACAGTATCTGCCCACACCTTCTCAGCAGGGCATTCTGGAGACATTTAGTCCAAAGTCAATTTAAAAGACAAAATACAAACAAATGGCTAGGTTCATAAAACCACAGGATGATCATTATACTGAGGCTTCACCCTTCAACAGCTGGTCAACTGACACCAAAGCTACCCAGACACCAGAGGTGGTTCAGCACATGCTGGGCTGAAACAAATCAGCTGCAACATGCTCTGGATGAGTATAAAGCAGAACGCCTCAGTGCTTTGAAAAGTAAACCAGATTCCAAACGGTAAATTGACAAAGAGTAATCCCACCCTTTCCAGGGTGGGATGAATGCAAAAGTTTTGTGGCGTACCAAGTCTGCACTGTTATTTACAAAAATGCAAAAGCCCAGAAAATATTGCAAAACAATGAAGGGGAAATTGGGTTACATTGTGCATGAGGATATTCAATCACTGACCTTTAGAGCTTAAAAAGGAAGCGCTATATTATCCTCACATTCAAATGAACCCTATGGGCATGAATGATGGATGAAATCTGCACTGAATCTTACTGCCACGGAACGCGTTGTTGTTGTTTTTGTGACTTCTGATCCTGTTATAATAGTTAGCAGTAAATTTATTCTTTATCCATTGCATCTGTGTAGAACAAAAAAGAAGTGGAGGACTCAAATGTTACTCAGTTGGATCTGTTATCAAAGACCAAATGAGATGAATAAAAAATCATTTTGTCCTAAATCAAGGCACTTATTAGGTATTAATGCAATTTAATTGCTCTTGTTAACCTTTTTGATGTCTACCTTTTGTGCTACTGCTGCTTCTTGTTAGTCATGATAATCAAGCACATTACTCTGCAGTGCACCCTTCATGAGCAACATGGACGGCCTCATAAGTCTTTTGTGTGTTTTACAAGATGTAAGTCAGATCATATCCCTCATGTCATGTTCTATTGTGTGGAAAAATGATTTGAAGTTTATTTGGAGTATTTAGTTAAGTCCATGCCCCATCTGCTTACATGGAGGGACAGGATCTATGTAATATCTTCAATCATTTTTTATCATTTTACGAGCTGTGGATCATAAATATATTAGGGCATTGACTGACAGGTAAATAAATAAAACAAATAAAATGCAAATATAAATAAATGCACATGCACATAATCATATGTATATATTCGCCTCTTTCTCTTAAGAAAAATCACAACATTGTGGCCATAATAGAATGGCAAACGACTGAAATAGTAAGTTACAGAAAATCATAGAATACTCATACCTGCACCTTTAATTTCTCCTTACCTCTGTCCCAGCCCAATCCTATAGATTATACTCTAGATTCCATTGTAAGACAGGACTTTTTGAAATAAATAAAATAAAATTTGAATTTAAAGCCATATCATACATGTAGCGGTGATGAGTGCCTAAAAGTGTACATTTTGCATAAAACGGCTGGATAAAACAGTCTCAAAAATTCTACATAAATAGATTCAGATTCACAGATATATTTACATTGAAAATTACTAAGTTTACACACCAATACAGTGAGTTACAAATAAGTTGCTCAGACATAGGTACAGATTTACAGATTTGAATCACTAATCACTATTTATTTGTGCAGTCTGTTTTTAAAATTTGTTCAGGTGTATTTTGTTTGTGAATGCTTTTGACTGTTTTAACTCTACATGAAAAGTCTGTACTACAAAGTAAGCTTGACATACCTTGGATCCATTTTCATTTCCCAGCTTTATAAAACCCTAACAAAGGTGATCCAGCTAAGTGATCACACAAAGGTGGATATCAGCTCAGTAAATCAACTCAGGTTTTCCCAATTTACACACATAAAAGAGGCTGCGTTTAAAGCATATGACCAATTATGTTTAGACTGCTGGCATCTGAGCATATTTCATAAACAAAGAACACACTATAACACTAGATAAATACCAAGAACTTCAACATGTGATTTTTAATCTACATGCTGCTTACAACATGTAACTTACTGCTGCCGAGTGTAGCAAGGACTGCTAGCAAAAACACAAACATTGTGAATGCATATGTGAGCAGGCTTTGAGTGTCATCAGGTAATGAGTACAGATGACTACAATTATAAATATGCTTGGACAGATCTTTTAAAGTACACTTAAGTCATTGGTTATCAATCTAACCATATTATGTTTCACATCAAAATACAGATGATGATAATTTAGAGTCTTGACACTTCACTTTTATTGATTCTTTGTTAATATCAATGGTGGTCGTAAATGTTAAATGATGATCTGCATATGCAACTCTGTGTTAAGAAGACTTTCTTGAAAATTGTATCAAGTGCTTCCTGTATTAAAATGATTTAGCAGGGAGAGGGGAAGCTTTCTCTCCCTGAGCCTGTGGCCTCCACCTCTAGGCCAAGAGGATCATGAGTGGTAATGAATGAATAGTAATTTAAGCAGGGTAGTCAGTGAAACATTTGCACCTTTCCTCAAGTGAGCCTCTCAAAGGGAGACTGCTTAAATGTTAAAGCAGCAGTATTATGTGTTTTACTTTTTTCAGATTGGAGCAGAAAGTGTGAGAGGTCTCTTTATATGGTGACCTTAGAGCTTAATATTGAGTGTAGAAAACTTCATACTAAGTACAAGAAATTCTTGACAAAAAAGAACAAAAACTGGAAATTGACAAATTAGAGGAAGGAAAAAAACACTAATATCTATCTCCTTATTTCAAGGAAAACAAAGGAATTGAAATTAATTATTGTGTGGTTGTAAATGTCGAAATAATCACCTTCACACAACTTAAATATGCTGCTACCTGACCTAAACACAAATGTGTTGTCTAAGCAGTCAAAATATAAGACAAATGCGTGAGTCCATAAGGTCCCAGCCTTACATACCAGAAAAATGTTTACTTTCTTTTTTTTTAGTTTTCTTCTAGCATATAGTGACATATCAAATTTTCACAGCCTATGTTATATTTTTTACATTGTTGGGAATGACTACAGATAAAAGCTTGGTTATTGATAATTACTTAATCACTAACAGTAAGAAGTATTACTAATTAATTATTAATATTACTTAATAGTTTTGGGGCACTAACCTGCAATCAGGGATCAATGACCAAACAGATATCAATCTCTAAGATTAAAGTAAAGCCTACGTTGTAAGTATTAAATAAAATTTAATACTTAAAAAAAAGGAGTTATTCAGCAATTAATTAGGTTGAAGGGGTGAGATCGAGCACTGACCATACAACCAGCTGTTATTACAACAATACGTGCAACAATAATCTCTCAGTGGGCTCTCATTCAACACACAACTGTTTATTACAAAATGTATTTCATTAGAAAATCCATACATTAACGTTAATAAACATTGATATTTTATATCCATAAAAATAACCCCTCATGAACAATTATATCACAGCAACACCAGGCAAGCGTGTTTGTGTGTGTGCCTAGGTGAGTGTGAGTGTGTGTAGGTGTGTACGTTGGTGTGTGTGTGTGTGAGAAAGAGAGAGAGAGAGGAGGGGGGAAGAAGTGGGCAAGATGGTGGACGTGACTATGTCACGTCAGGTCATGTGTTAGTCACTGGAAGTGACGCGTCAAGTTTGAGCGAGACAATGGCCGCAGCTCCGCCTGCTCCACGTGTTCCTTTAAAGCACACACAAGATGGCGCATAGCGCAGCTGAACACACTGAATGCTCACAAAAGGGGTGACTATGCTACATGGGTCGTATGTACTGGTGATTGTGAGTTCTCCTAAAGATCACTCACAGGGTGATGTGTGTGCAACAAAAAGCAGCGTATGTGTGTGCATATGTGTGTGTGTGTGTGTGTGTGTGTGTGTGTGTGTGTTGGGGGGGGGGTTAGTAAAGAAAGAGAAAGAGAGGAGTGCGTACGCTTAGGCACATGCTAATGCTAACGCTATATCTGCAGTCTCAAAAGTGCTATGGCTCCGCCAGTGAACTTATCCACAAAATACACTGTAACTTTTTGAATTCTGGACCAATTTTCATGAAATTTGGTTTGTTATGAACGTGTGGATGTAGGCCATGTTACAGCTCACTTGTTGGAGGTGAATTATAATCGTAATAATATAATTAGTAATCAGATAAATAATAATGCGCATTTTATTGCTTAAATTTCAATTAAATCTGTCAGTGAGCACTAAATTATTTACATTACTTATAATTGTCAGTGCCTGCTGTTCTGACTATAGGGATTATGGCAATAGGTGAATAATGTGTATATGTAACGAATAATGTCACAGTAGCATTTGTATTTCATAGATGCATGTATTTCCTCAGAGGGGCAACCACAAGCTCTGAGGTAAACATTTAAATCATTTGATGTTTCCGAAGATAAACATGAATCAGTGTTTTCTATCATTTGCACTCAGGAAAAAAATGAGAGAGACCAAGATTGATCTGCCAAACCAGGATCTGGTAAGTCATGAACTTTAAACATGGAGGTCTTTATCAATATCTTAAACTATGTGTAGCCTACGAGTACAATTTGGCTATGACAATATTGTTAGTGATCTTGCAATATGCTTGTTTAGACTGTGGTTGAGATACAGATTTTGGTCAAATTTGTTAAAGTCATTACATTAAAACCATCCTCTCTTTTGTTTAGCCAAGAGCTCATGCCAGTTCTGATGCCTGCCATGTAAGTGAACCATCTTCAGAAAGACTATCAGGAACTACAGAAGAGGTCAGTGTAAGTTTCAAGTTCTGTAACACTTTAAATAGTAGATCGGCTATTTTCAACTAAGATATTTAATGTAGAGTGGATACAGAAAAGTCACCATTATAAAGCACTGAGGCACTCCGCTCAACAATGAATGGGATTTAAGTGTTAGCTAGCAAGATAGTTGTGATACATAATGTAACTCCTCTGAAGATGCTGTCATTGCAAGTATAATATACAAAAGACCTTCACAGTGTGAGGGAATTCTGCGATGTGTTGTGTTTAATATTGCAATGACAATATTTCTTTTTATAAATAAACTATGCTAACATGGGCCCCAAATATTGATGCCCACTTGCGATGAAACCATGCACAATGTGTTTGTGCTATGGCAGAGGGGTGGAGTACACCACTGCCAGAAAAAGGTGAGCGCTGGATTTACAACACTTTTTTTCCTCTTTTTTTTTAGGTAACTGATGATGATTCTGAACCTTGGGTTCCTCTCAGTGGACAACAAAGTGTATCAGGAGCAGAAGACTCTGTAAGTTTCAACTGTGGGGTGTTTAGTTAAACAATGTAGGTTACTCTTTAGCTATGGTTTCAACTTTTGCAAGATTCTGGCCGGTAGCACCAACAGTATAGAGCAATAACATATTTGATTAATGCTGGTATCGACCTAGCCAGCTCAAGTTTTGTGGAACATTTTGGTTTGAGCACAAAGTGTAAATTGTATTTGTGTGTTTAGAGTACTTAGTAGGTTACATAGAACATGCTACATCCTGTTGGTGGTGACTGTTGGTGGCTGGTGACTGTGCATGTGACAAAGGTTAATCAATACTTTGTATTTTTTTCTTAAACACAGAACCTGAATGAAAACTCCTCTCACTACAACTTTGACAGTGGCTCTGAAGATGCACATGACATCAGCCACATTGCAGTGAGTATAGTGTACAGTACATTTCAGGTTTTTTTTCTTAGACATAACTTGAACTAGCCATGTTACATTTTGGTAACATGCAGGTTGGCTTGTAAACTATCTATGGATTTTTATTTTCTAATCTGTTTCTTTAGGTAACTGATGATGATTCTGAACCATGGAATCCTCTTAGTGGACAGGAAAGTGTATCAGGAGGAGCCGAAGTCTGTGTAAGTAACCCTAACTCATTGTACATCTTTTAGGATTAAAACCTACTGAGTGAACTCTGCTGTTCTCTCCTATCAAACATGAAGCAAAGTGCTACACCTATCTTAAATAACTCAAAATCGTTATATTAATCCTCTTTTTTACTTCACTCTTTCATGCCTCGCCCTGCATGATTAACTGAGAATATTTAATGTTTAGGATAAATATAGGCTAATCATTTCATTATGATATAAATAATAGAGGTAACTCAGAACAAGAACACACGTTATTGGCAAAAACTTCATTTGAAAGACATTCAAAGAGTTCGCTTAATCAAAACAAACAACAACAAAGTTACAATATAGTTAAATACTGCGTGCAAAAGAAATGCAAAGCGAATTATATGCCATTATCTTAAACGAGATCTTTAACGAACGAAACAAATTATACTAAAAACAGTTTAAAAAATCAAAATAATTCAAATGAATAATTTATTAAAACAACACGTTCACCTTTTCTGGCTTTAACAGACTGCGAAGTGTGGTAGCAACATTACCGCCGCTGGTAGCACATATGCATAAATATTTAGGCTACATGTAAGCCTGGCCATAAGCGGAACCCGTCCCTGGTTAGTTTTCCACCAAGTTAGAGGGTTTTCTTCTCCATCAATAGCAATTTCCTGCAGGTACATCGTCATCTCTGCTGTGGCTTTTTATCTGGTGTGAGCGGGGCTGCAGCTGATCTTTTGGGCGTGGTGCCAGCGACGGACTCCTTTTTCTCTCTCACTTGTGCGGGACCAGGTGTCGGGCTTACGCGAGTTAGTTCTGCTGCCGCTGCTATCTCCACTACCAGTCCTGTTTTTATTGCACTTAGCTCAGGTGGCTTCATGTAGCTGAAACCCAAAGTACTGCCAGACGGGCAAAGTAATAATGTTACCTTTTGTTTGCCACTGTCACCATTTTGCACAGAGTTGTGCTCGCCTGGTCAATGATAAATATCCATAACCGTTTATTTTTTTTCCCTATCCCCCTCCCCGCCGATGGTTTGCACTGAACATCGTTGATCTTTCATTTCCTCGACATTGCCCAACCCTATTACAAAATAAAAGCCAGTGAGCAACAGACTAATAAAAACTGCATTAATGCACGATAAAATACTTGTCGGCGTTAATTATTTAATGAGTTAACGCAATAATAATGCGTTAACTTGCCCAGCCCTAATTAAAATCAAATCAAATTTTATTTATATAGCCCACTAATCACAAATTACATTTGTTTCAAGGGGCTTTACAATCTGTACGGTGCAGGTACAGTAGAGGTGTGCAAGTAGTCCAATAATTCCTCTCAGATACATGTGCAGTTGCCAGCAGCGTCTTTTCACCTGACAGTGAGGATTTTATTGACAGTATGTACTGCATTGGCTCTAAAGATTTTGATTGTCTTTTTATTCTTAGTTTTCATCGTCCTCTCCTTACCTAGTTCTCTTCCTTTACCTCACTTCCTGTTAATCCTCATCGATTAGTTATTTTGGTTCACCTGTTTGCTCCCTCACTGTCCTCATAGACATGATAGGCGCTATATTAATACAATCCATTTACATTTCATTTCCATTTACCACTACATTGACCTGGGTTCCCCTGTTCACACCTTGAAGTCTATCTCCCTGTGTGTGTTAATAATAACAAAGTCAAATAACATTTGTAATCAGAATTAGTTTTTTTCTTTCCTCCATATATAGAGCCTGTATGCTGACTGTGGGGATCAAGCTTCACCAAATACCAGTAACTGTAGTCCTGATGATGTGGATGACAGTCTTGGATCCATTATCGGAAGTGAAGAAGAATATTCCCTTTCATTGGAAGACAGTCCTGATGAGTCAGTAAATGAGGACTCACATCTTGGAGAAGTCAGTCATGAACAGTTTCCTCTGGAAAACGAAGAGCTACTTTACACTGGTTCACGACTAACCCAAGCTCAGAGTTTTTTACTTGTACTTTCATTTGTTTTGAGACACGGACTCACAGGCATGGCTCTCTCTGATCTCCTAGATTTGATCAATATTCACTGTCCAGAAAACACAAAGTTAACCTCAAAGTATCTGTTCTTAAAGGAGCTTAAGACAGTAGAAGGTCACCTACAATGTCACATATATTGTCCTAACTGTGAATACTACATTGGTCACCAGGATAGTGAAGGACAATGTGTTGTATGCCACACAACATGGGATAAAAACAGCTCATTAAAGAATGGAAACTTCTTTATATACTTACCAATCCAAATACAGTTGGAACATCTTCTTCAAAGAGAAGATATTGCACATTGTCCCAAGTCAAGAGATGGCACATGTAATTCTGAAACTTATGAAGATATTGGAAGTGGTAAAATGTACAATAATCTGTACAAAATTGGAGGCCCGCTACACTGTACTCATGGATACTCCTTAACACTCAACTGTGATGGAGTGCCTGTATTCAAATCATCACTGTATGGTATTTGGCCATTATATGGGATTGTAAACGAGCTTCCTTATCCTGTGCGCAAAGAAAATGTTCTACTTTTTGGCTTGTGGTTTGGCAATGAAAAGCCAAATGTTAATACATTTTTAAAGCCATTCACTTTAGAGTGTCAGAAGTTGTCAACTGTGGGTTTTAAGATAAAAAGAAACAGCATTTTGGAACAATGTAGAGTTGTGGCAGCTCTTATGATGTGCGATTCGGTAGCTAGGCCCATACTTCAAAACATGACCCAGTTTAATGGTCAGTACGGATGCAGCCTCTGTTTACATCCCGGTGAACAAGTTGAAAAGGGTCATGGCACTGTCAGGGTATACCCATACAAAGACGTTCCAAAAAGAGACCACGCTTCAACCATAAGTGATGCAAGAGAGGCTTTACAGACCAAAAAATCTGTGAGGGGTGTTAAAGGGCCCACATCTCTGATAAAGATTCCACACTTTGACATCATATCTGGCATGCCTCCTGACCATATGCATAATGTACATCTTGGTGTGGTTCGCCAAATGGCAAGCATGTGGCTGGACAGTGATAACCGTGAGAAACCATATTACATTGGCAATAGAGTGAATGAACTTGATGAACAGCTCTTGCTAATTAAGCCTCCATGCAATATCACAAGAGTGCCCCGATCTCTTCAGCAAAGGAAGTTTTGGAAGGCTTCTGAATGGCAGAACTGGTTACTGTTTTATAGTATATTTGTGCTAAAAGGAATTCTGCCCCGGGTATTTTACCAGCACTGGTTAGTCCTTGTCACATTTATATACTTACTTTGCAAGGACATTATTACAACAGAGGACGTAAAAAAATGTGAAAAACTTGTTGTAGATTTTGTCAAACAATTTGAAACACTGTATGGAAAGACCCATGTGTCATTTAATGTACATTTATGTCTTCATTTGCCAGAATCTGTCAGGAATTGGGGACCATTGTGGGCTCATTCTGGGTATATTTTTGAGTCATTTAATGGTGAAATACTGAAAATGTTTCATGGCACTCAGTTTGTTCCTTTACAGATAATGAAACAATTCACATATAGACAAATATTGCCTCTTTTGAGGAATGATGCACTGAGAAATGCTGTTCCTGAATGCATCCAGCTATTTAGTAACTTAACTGGCCGAAAAAGACTGAAGCAGTTTGAAAGAGTCTGCGATCAAGTTGTTACCCTTGGTCTGCATTATTCTCGAAAACTTTCTAGTGAAGAGACACTGGTCATGAGAGAGCAACTTTCAGTCACCACAGACACAGTTGTGAAAATATTCAGCCGACTTCTAGTCAGCGGAGAGCTGTATTACTCACAGGAGTTCACAAGGGTAGTGAAAAGGAACAGCTTCACTGTGCTGTTGCAGGATGGACAAATAATCACTGTATACTACTACATTGTAGTAGAGCAACATGGTGACAGAAAATGTTTTGCCTTTGGAAGAAAGTATGATAGATCACATAATACACTGATTAATGTTGAAAATGTTGTGGGTCTGAAAAGGGAATTCCGGGGCAGGAAACAGATATTTGATGTGACACTGTTCAAAAGAAAATGTTTGCTAATTGATCTGCCACAATATGCAAGCCTCTACGCATGTATACCTCCAAGATCCAGTGTGGAGGATTGAACATTTAAAGGCAAAGATTCAGTGTGGAGGGTTGAACATTTAAGGGCAAAGATCCAGTGTGGAGGGTTTCAGTTGTCAAGAAAAAATCTATGAATATCTTTATAATCTTTCTAATTTACACTAAAGGGTGAATGTGGCTTTTGGAACTCTGTTTCAATAAAACTGTTATTTGTGTGTTGCAGATTTTTGTCTTCACTATTAATATCCATGCATATGCTATGGTTGTTTATTTGGAAAGTATAAAATGTCAAATCATATATATATACATATATATATACACACACACACAGTATATATATATATATATATATATATATATGGCACATGCATAGATTGCATTATATTAAAGCATATAAAGACAAACTATTACATGTAAAAATATAGTGCCTTTTTGGTCTTGATCGCAATTTATTTTTTTTATATGTATAAATATATACACATATATGATCTATGCATATATTGCAATATATTGGAAACTATAAATATAAGATCCCATATATGGGAATATATTGCCTAATACATTGCATTATATTTGCCAATATATTGCAATTTTTTTTTTTTTCGTAAGGGACAAAAACAGCTCATGAGGAAGTTACTAATATTGTCAATCAAGTTTGCCCAGATATTCTGAGAACCGCTGCCCGATGTGAAAAACGGTTCAATGATGTAAGGAGAAGGGCCAAAAAAAAAGTTGTCAGAGCAAAGAAGGCACACGGTGAATCCCCGGGGAATCCACATTTTGACAAGAAACCTCGCTTC
>JAQMCX010000057.1:21146184-21160134 GCA_029814765.1 Acanthurus leucopareius | reverse complement strand
ATCAATTAATCAATCAAGAGGGAACCACATTTTAATTTCATTATACAACTTGTTGTATAATGACCAATAAACTTTCTCGTATCCTTATGTGTGTGTATATGTGTATATGTGTATCTATATATATATATATATATATATATGTATATAAGGAGATGCTCTGTCCACCCTGCTGTTCTGCATAGGCCTGAATAGTGCTGAGTATGGACTGGGGGTCTCAAGATCAAGATGGAAGACACCCCCAAAGGTGATGGAGGATAACTGAGCAAAGATCCTATGGGACCTACAGATCCAGACAGACAAGATGGTGGTTGCTAACCAACCACACATTGTGGTAGTGTACAAACAACAGAAGAAAGCAGTGGTAATAGATGTTGCAATCTTGATTGACAGCAACATCAGGAAGAAAGAACATGAGAAGCTCAAGTATTATCAAGGGCTGCAGAAGGAGCTAGAGATGATGTGGGGAGTGAAAGTAACTGTGGTCCCAGTAGTGATGGGAGCTCTCGAGGGCTGTAGCTGTGGTGGTTCCAGCAGATCCCAGGTACAACATTGGAGATTTGAGATTTTGGTCTAGAAGAGTGCAGTCTGCAGTCCTAGCTCCCTCACATATTCGCACACACACATATATATGTAAAAGATACTTAACCCGAAGTTGCTCCCAATAGCTGTTGAATTGGTATATGAATATGTATGTATAGGTTTCTGATGAGCAGACTGGCACTTTGCACTTTGTGTTAATGGGTGAATGCTGACTTGTCTTGTTTAGTACTTTAAGTAGTCGAGATTAGAAAAGCGCTATATAAATTTAGTATATTTACCATTTACCTAGTGTAAGTACATTTGGATTTTCTTATTAATGTGGTTTTTTTTCCCCAAATCCTTATAAATTCAACTTGAAACCTGTCTTCAAAGTTATGTTTTTTCATCAAGATAAAGAAATAGTATTTAAAAAAATGCTTAGAGGGTTATTATGATTTGACCCTCTTTTGACCCCAGGTCTGGAAGATGACTGGGAAGCAGGGAATAATGGCAAAACAGGTCTGGTCTGGTTACTTGGTAGTGGAGGCTGTGCCCCCTAAGTGCAGAGCAATTGGACCTACATGTTGCTAGACTGCGGTGCCACTACAGTGGTGGGCAGTGGTAAAGCTGAGGAGCGGCTGAGAGGCAAAATGTCTGTTGGAGCCATGCTTCTTGCTGGAGGGCTTTTCGGAAGTTGATTCCAGAGCACAATCAGGCATTGAACTACCTGGCAGTAACTGTGCTAGGCAACAGGTCAACTAGCAGTCTGGAAGTCATAGGTCAAGAGTCTATCAATAGTAGCCATACATGTAACTAACATTTATGTAAATAAAAAGAGAAAAACAACAAAACAAAACATAACGACATAGAAAACAATACTAGGAGAAGAGCAGTGACCCTAACAGTAAGGGATATTCCTTTTATTTGAATCTGCACAGGAATTTCAAAAATAAAAATAGATAATTGATAAACATTAATGTCATTAAAAGTAAGGATCTGGAGTTTTTTTAAGTAGAAAAGCAGATAAAATTTCTAATTCTGATTAGGTTGCTATCCTTACAAAAATTTCTGTTGAACATTTCATTGAGAAAAAGTAGAAAAGTACTTGTTTCAGCAATGTTACGACATAATAAAAGGGAAAATAAGGATAGAGTAAAGAGTAAGGAGACCCTTTGTGTCCACAGGACAACTAAGTCAAATAAACAAGCCGAACTAAACATAATAATTTAAAAAAAAAAAAAAGCTAAAGTGCTTGATGAACAAGATATTGTAATGAACTGGCAAAGTGAGAAAAACACTGACTTAATTACACTGGAAGAGGGGGCTAAAGTACAGAAGGGGTCAGGACAGAAATCAAATATACTGAAAAAAGCTGAGAGGTGTGTATTTCCAAAAAAATTTAAACCCTTAAACTGCATCTTAAAACCATAACAAGTGTACAATTTAATAAAAACAAACTACTCAATATGTATAAGTCTGCTGCCTTACAAACACTTCCAAACTCTGTATTAAAATGTGACAGGCGGTAGTAGTCAATTCACATCGGGCCACTGATGTCATTATTGTTTTGTGAAACAGCAGGCATTTATGCCAGCATTTTAAGGCTTGTCAAGTGGCTAAGTTGATAATTGTCAAAGTCTAATGCATTTCTATTCCAATCCAGTCATAAACTGTTTGTGTTTCTCTTTTATGTGTTTTAGGCAGTAGAGGGAACAGGGCTGGCCTTCATAGTTTACAGTGAGGCCATTAAGAATATGCCATTGTCTCAGCTGTGGTCCGTGCTGTACTTCATCATGCTTTTACTGTTGGGAATGGGCAGCATGCTGGGCAACGTCACTGCCATTATCACCCCCCTACGAGACTTCAAGGTTGTATCTCACATGAGCAACGAGTTGTTAAACGGTAAGATTCAGGCTGACATTGCTTGAAAAAGTTACCATCATCTTCCCTGTGGCCATCATATGCTGGTGGTTTTTATGATCTCACTATTAGAATATGGGTTTTATTCTTACCAGTTTTGTTAAGAAAAAAAATCAGATCCTGTTTACAAACTTTACTGTAGCAGCAACGTATAGCAGCACCATATATAGCTTCTCACAGTGGGGGAACTCTTGCAGTTGGGTTTCTGGTGAGCTCTAATGTAATACCAGTTTCATTGATCTCTAATACTAATTAACTTATGTGAGACTTCTTTTTCTGTACCTAGAATACATCTGGTGCTCTAAGATGAAAAAATGTGTTGACTTATATACAAAACAATGCCCTTGCATTTTTTTTAGAGCCCGAGCCCTACCGGGGAAGGGCTCTATTGTGTTTCGTTTCTTTGTTTCTTATTATTATTATTGCGTACAAGAAATGCTTAATTTGACCCCCTGAACACACTCAAAAACTCACCAAACCAGGTCTGGCGAAAAATTTTATAAAATGGAAAAACTGAACCCCTCAGTGCAGAAATGTGCTCTCTAGTGCCATCTAGGCACACTAAAACGGCCACTGCGGCCCACAGGAATGTGATAGAAAGACCAAACAAAAGCCGAATTGTAGAACTTATCAAGGCCTAAAAATCACACACTGGTACCCCTGACCTAAAAATCAACAGGAAGTCCGCAATTTGCTTTTCAAAAAGTTTGTGTAGATTTGAAAAAGTTTGTGGGATCTGTGAGGAGGTTTTCGAAAATCGTTTTCTCATTTTTCTCCTCTCCTCCACCCTGCTGGTCATGTGACACACTCTAGGCGCCAGAACATTCCGCAATACACACTCATTATAAAATCTGAGCGGGAGCAGAGAAAACTACAAAACTAAAACTGTGATAACTCAAAACCAGTACAAGACAGCAAAGGCATGTAAATACAAGATTTACAGATCAAAGTCTTAATTTTATTTCCTATTGCTATAAAAGGGCAATTTTTAAGATGGGAAATGTAATGTACTGTGCTTTTCTAATATTTTGACTTCTCAAAGTGCCTCACAACATGAGTCTGCATTCACCCATTCACTCACACATTCACACACTAATAGCAGGTAGCTTCTTTACAAAGTGCCGACCCGCTCATCAGGAATTCATACACACACATTCATATGTCGTTGGCACAGCCACTGGGAGCAGTTGGGGTTCAGCGTCTTGTCCAAGCTTTAACATTAAGCCTGGAGATTAACAAACCATTGACCTTTAAAATAGTAGATGACCCACTCTACCTCCTGAGCTAAAGCCACCAAATGGGTCCCACATAAATACAGAACAGTGACAAAGGTGAGAAAAAAAATATTTTTCACAGGCAAAAACATCAGAACAGAACCTGACTCAGAGGTTGACACTGATCACACGTGACCATTTGAGGTGGGTTAAGGAACTATAACTCAGGAGGTGGAGTCATCTACCCATCAGAATATCGATGATTTAGTCTCCAGCTCATTTAGTCTTCATGTTGCAGTGTCTTGGGCAAGACAATTAATTCTAAACTGCTCCAAGTGGCTAAGAATATGTTCATGAATTTCTAATGAACACCTTGGTAGTATGTAGAGAGGCCACCTGCTGTTAGTGTGTATGTGTGAATAGGTGAATGTAGTCTTTTGTTGTAAAGCCTTTTGAGTTGTTGAAAGACCCTAAAAACTCAGTCTGGCTACCAGTCAAGTACAGTATGAGAGAGGGAAAGACAGAGATACACAGTGACAGCAAAACAACAACAACAACAACAAAAAATAGTTAAAGGTGACTAAACAAGAATTCAGCATAACTTGGCTGATCCTAGGCAAGCCTAAGCCAGCCCTGACGATAAGCTTTATTAAAAAGGAAAATTTTATGCCCACTTTTAAATGTGGAGAGGGTGTCCACGTTTCAGACAGAAACTGGAAGATGTTTTTTGCTGGAGGCTGGAGTAAAACCATCCAGTTTAACCATATCATTAGACAGTATGTTTCCAAGTTGTTTAAGCCCAAGTAGAAATACCTGTCCAAGTACTTTTCTGAGACAGATTTTGACTGATCTCACCAACCCATCCCCCATACCACCCCCCAAGCAGTTCTCTCCACAGTGTATTTCCAGGTGATTGTCTTTCCTGTGAAAAAATCCTTTACATCTTTTCCTCTCATTAAATTCCTTAAAGACTTCAGATTGTAATCATCTTTTTTAAATATCTCTTCGTTGTCAAAATAAATAACGCGACACATGTTAGTAGAAAAGAATCTGTTGTGAGATCTGATAATTATTCCAGATGGACCACTCTTGACATGGCAATATCTACTTTATTGCTGTGCTGTTTAATGTATAAGAGCCCAGCAAAATCAACTCCAGTCTCTGTAACTGGCTAACAACAGATGAGATACTGTAAAAGCTGTGCCTCTCTGATAAGTTCTCTTGGCAACATTGCTGTAAACTGTTGTCCAGCTTTCACTTTAAATCTCCAACAGATATAAAATTTTTGAAAAATTTACTTTTTTATTTGTCTACCTTTGTTATCCAGTGTGTTTTTCTCTCACCTGAGTCAATGTTAATTGTAGACTACAGTGCATCAACTTTCAGTGTGCATTTGCAGTGTTCAGCTCAGACAGCTTGTCATCCCGGCAGGTGGTATGGGTACTTTTGCATAAGAGATCAGTTTGTTTCATGAAGCCTCCCTCCAACATGCAAAAGTCCTTCCTCATCTAGAAATGACTCGGTGTGATAATCTTCAATTGTCTGCTCAGCTCCTTGTAATATTTCAGTTGTTTGATCTCCTTACTGAATCTCCTCAGTGTGCAACTCTCCCATGCACCTGAAATAGCTAGATGCGGTTTCCACATTGTTTTCTCTCTATCGTAACCTAACTTCATACCTCTTTTCCTGCTCTCTGTACTTCACTGACTCCTCAAACTTTTGTAACACTGCAACATATGTGGATCCATGTGGATTTTGAAGGATTCTGTTTCCCAGAAGCTGCATAGCTGTTGTGACAGTACTTGCTCCTCTCCCATACTCATGTGCATCACTTTAAAATTCTGAAGTTTGGGTGTAACCACGTTGAGCATGGTGGTTGTTTCTTTACTAGCCAGCCAAGTGCGATCTCAAGTGCAACCAATGTGTCATCCAATCTCTCCATTCTGCCTGTTACAAATTTTCCAAAACTCATATTCTCCTCCTATTAGAACTTCAAGGTTCTTCATTTAAGTCCTTTCACAGGGATGTCTGCTGCTGGCAATCTCTTTTCTTCCATTGTTTTTCTTAAATTTTCATTTTACATCTTCACATCTGATGTCCACACACGGGGCATCTCTAACAGTTCTCTTTCTGCACCCGTGTTCATTTTCAATTTTCTCAGACGGACTATTATGCATCAACTTGTGATGGTTTTGGGTGTTACTGAGCCAAAAGTGTGCAACTTTAATATCTCCTCTCCCACAACCGTCAACTTAAAGCCCTAAAGAATAGAGGAATTACTGGGGGAAACTGACACTACAGCATCTTCATATTCATCACAGGAAATCCTCTGCACTCTACAGTTGTGCATATGGTGTTCAGCCTCCAGGTAGGCAGACGAAACAGCTACCCTCTCTTTTTAACTTTTCTCTATCAAATTGTAGTATTTCTCATCTGATTTAACACAAATGACATTACACATCTTGCAACGTCAAGATTGTTGGGAATTACCTCAGATAAAAAGCTTGGTTATTGATAATTACTAACTGTATTAGAATACTAATGTAATTATTAATATCAATTAAAAATTTTGGGGCACCACCCTGTAATCAAGGATCAATGACCAAACAACTATCAGTCTCTTTAAATTAAAGAGAAGCTAAAGTTTATAAATATTTTACAAATATTAAACAATTTAAACAGTTCAAGCACTGACCATGTCAACCAGCTGTTATCACAATAACTCATGGACCAATAATCACAAAAGACTGCTCTCATTAAACTAAGAAATGTTTATTACAAAATGTATTTCATTAATAAATTCATACATTCAGGTCAACTAACATCCTTCTACAACTATCACTACAAATAACACATTAACAATCAACAGTTCAATCACAAACAACAGAAGAGAAGTGTGTGCATGTATGTATATGTGTACCTAAATGTATGTGTGCATGTGTGGGTATGCGTGAGTGTGGGAGAATGAGAGGAGGGGGGAAGATGGGGCAAGATGGCGGATAAAATCTCATGGAGATGATGTGGCCAAGGTCTCCAAAGTGGCCGACGTGGTTACATCAGGTCAAGGTCTCTTTGGTGACCTTGGCCACAATGGTTGCAACACCGCTGGCTCCACGTGCTCTTTTAAAACAAACACAAAATGGCGCACACTTGAGCTAAACACACTGAATGCTCAAAAAGTGGTGGCTGTGCTACCTGGACATATGTGTAATGGTGATTGTGAGCTCTCCTAGAGAGTCGCCCACAAAGTGGTGTGTGTACTTCCTAGGGAAGCATGCGTGTGTATGTGTGTGTTTGTGGGTTAGTAAAGGCAAGAGAGAAAGAAAAAGCAAGAGGAGAGAATACGCTCAGGAATGGCTTAAGGCAAACAATCCTGGATGGCACAGAATTCGCTTTTCTGTCTCTCAGGGGGTCAGTAATTGAGCTGACACTCATCTACAGCACGCTGATCACTATGTTAATTAGAAATGCGAAGTATTGTGTACACACGACAAAAGAGGATGGGGTGGTGCTTAAAACTAACAAACAGTTAAAACTTCCACGCTAAAATATACTGTCCCATACAAAAGCTCTCTTACTTGGTGTCACTTGGAGTGACAAGCGCACTCCCTGACGCCATGACGATCTGTCAATCTGAAGTATATGTGGGGCGGTTGTAGCGTCCTACGGCAGGATGAATGCTGCTGTCCTCAGTGTGGCAGAGGAGGATCAGCAGAGTTAACTCTGGTGAAGAAGCGGGTCTTTGTACTGGCATTTGTCAATCTTCCTCTGGAGAAAAGATTATCTCCATGTTTGCAGGTGAGAAGGATCAGCTGGTTTGCTCAGCATCCTCTAATGAAGTGTCCAAAAGAAATACTTGCAACAGTTTTTCACTCGTTCAGCAAACTAGGATCTGCGACCTAGGTTGTAGGAATCTAAATGTTTTTTTCAAGTCGTTCCCTTACAATACAGCGAAAAGCTGGAGCTCCCTTCTAACTGGTCACATGGGGATTGTAAGAGGCAGTGCAGTGCAGCAACAATTAAGCTCTCAGTGACGTCAGGGGAAGTCCGGCAGATCCTACCTGTGTCTGGTCAGGTCTCAACCAATGAGAGGCAGGAGTTTGAATTCAAAGTAAAAATCACACCTAGGTGTGCTTTACTTGACTTCTGCAAACTAGGCTTGCATCTTTTGTTCTTAGGCTTTGCTGGTCTGTGTAGGCCTTTCTTTGTGTAAGACATGTGGATGAGGTCCCAACAACATGCGGGTTTATTCCACACTATTTCATTAACATACGTGTACCACATCATGTGACCAGTTAACCCTTAACCCCTTGGAGGTGACTTACACTACACCCCTCCCCTTCTTAGATGATGTCTTACATTGCTACACAGTAAAACAAGCAATAACCATAAAACTCAGTTCAATTCTTCTGTTAGAAATAACTTAGGATAACATATTAAACTTCAGTACTTTAACTCTTGGCATCTCAAATTTGCAACAGCATGGTCAACTGTCAATGCTATATTTCCTAGTATTCGCATAGTGTACCCTGTACTAGTACATGGTGCAACTGCATCATAAACATGAATTCAGGTCCTAATAGAAATGTAAATAATATCCTTCAGTTAGGGTAGGAAATACCATAACTTCTTCCTCTTCTAGACAAGTTTTAGACAGAAATTTTGTTTCTTTCTCTGATTTTTTAGGAGAGTTTTTTTTCCCCTCACAAACCACTATATTCTCCTTAGAATTTTTTTTCCTTTTTTTTTTCAAAATAAAAAAAATACATAAAATGCAAGGGTTAGACAACCCTGACTTCAAGACAAGTGCCCAAGATTATTCTGCCCCGTTGTGGCAGTGTCTGTCTAAGTGACAATGTCCTTAAGTTGAGTGGGTACTCTCCTGACTTTCTGGGGTTTACTGTCCTGTTCAGGGGTTTAATTTGACACTGTTTCAGCAAGTTGGGTATTCAGCCACTCTCTAGCCATGCGAATTGGCAAAACTGTCTCTTGTACAGGCTGAACCCAATGCTTCACAAATGACACATGATGCATCGTCCACTTGCCATCCTTTTCCAGAATGACTGAGTGTCTTCTGAGGTCCACTATGAAGTAGGGGTCTTTCAAACAATGTCGAAAATTTGCTCTGTCTCTTCTGCCAGAGCAAGACCTTGTCACCCCGTTTCACTGTCCTGTCTTTTGCTCTTTTGTGTTTATCTGCATCCACACAGCCTTTCTCCTTCCTCACAGCATTTATTATGCGAACAGCAGCATCCAGTCCAGTAGGTTGTAGCCAGTGGCCCACTGACAGTTCAGGAAGTTTGATTCTTGTGGATCTGGTGGTGGAATAGCAGCTCGGCAGGACTGCGGCCCATGACACAGTGAGGGTTGCTACGATAGGTCTTTAGGAGAACATCGAGATCTGTGCATCGATCATTTTCTACAGGGAAGCCTTACAAGGCATCCTGTTTTGTCTTTCAGCTTCACTGTTTGCCTGAGGCCAGTGTGGTGTGGCATGACAGTGTGTGATTCTGCTTTCCTGTAGATATATTTCAAACTCCTTTGACAGAAACAAAGTGCCATTGTCAGTCACTATGCACTCCGGGAATCGAGAGTTGCAAACAAGTGTCTCAGACATTGGATTATGTTTGCTGAGGTGGGGCTCGGGAGAATATCAATGTTCACCCATCTATTGTGGTACTCCATCAGTATTAGCAGATGGAAATGGTCCACACATGTCCAGAGCAAGTGTCTGCCATGGTTTAACTGGGCACTCTGTCCTTGTAGTAGGGACCTCCTTTGAGGTCGAGCTGTTGGGTTGACAAACATGACATGACCTTATTAACTCCTCTACTTGTCAATCAATTGTGGGCCACCAGCTTTTGTTTTGTTTTGTTTTGTTTTTACTATTCCTTGATGTACCTCGTGTGCAACCATCTGGCATCGTGCAGCATGAGGAATTACAATCCGAGAGCCTCCTAACACTGTTTTCCCAACAGTGGAGAGCCTAGTTTTGACAGTCAGATAAGTTGGTCCACACTTACTCCAGTCACCAGTTTTTATACACTTCTGTAAGGCAACTAGAGTGGGGTCATCTGCTGACAATCCCTCCATTTCTTGTTGTGTGAAAACATGTCGCACCACATAGTAGATGGGATCTTCCAAAGTCTCTATTTGTACTGGTGGGTTGACTGTGAGGCCTGACAGCAAAATGGCTGCATTCTGTGGTCCTGGCAAAGCAATAGGGCTGCAGTTGCAAAGCCCTCCTTTCAATCCTAGCCGATGGTTGGGACTTTGACTTATGGTCCGTGACTATTAAAAAGTCCTTTCCACAGAAAAGTACATGAAATTTCTCACACGCCAACACAATGGCGATCACTTCTCTTTCGGTTTGAGAGTAGTGGCATTCTACATCAGACAAGGCTCTGCTGGCATAACAGACAGGTGGACAGGCTTATGTGTTATGTGGCTCTATTTCTGGCTCAGTATCGCTCCACTGTACTAGTGTTCACAACCACGTGTGTCTCAGCATCCCGGTGGAAGTACACATGGAAGGTGGAAGTACATTTGTAGGATTTCCTCATGAGTCTTATCAGTGGTTCTGATATTGTTGCCAGATTAGGAATGAAACTACCACAGTAGTTCACTAGCCTTAGGAAAGTTCTGTCCATGGCAGCATTTGTTGGATGTCAGAAGTTTTCCATTGCCTCAATTTTTGACTGAGCTGCCCCAGTGTCATTTTTTGACAGCACATGACCCATGAATTCCAGTTGTGTCATCTGGAATTGGCACTTCTTGCTGTTGACTGTCAGCTGTTTCTCTTGCTGACATTGCATGACTTGGTGCAGAAATGTTTCTTGAAATTATGTCATCAGAAATTCCTCCTGAAATTATGTCATCAGATACGTTGTGCACTCTGGGAACACCTTGTAGGACCCGTTTAATGCTATGTTGGTAAATCTTAGATGAAATACCAAATATTGGTCTCTTATATCGTCACAGCCTTGCATTTGTGACGAACGTGGTGAGATGCCTGGATTCTGGCTTCAGCTCTATGATGATAGGATCCTATTTCACACTATGGCTTCATTTGCTCCGTGCATGTCCACACACAGTCTTGGCTATTTCTTACCATGCATCACAACTAGTAGTTATACCCATGGCGATGGTTCGTTAACTCTCTCTGTAACATCCATTCCCTCAAGCTGTTTGGGTTTCTCCTCTGCTTGTTTCTCATGCTGAATGGTATTCTGCCAACAGGCTGGGCCACTGGTTTTATACTGGTATCTACATGGAGCGCGTTTCAGTTTTCTCAAGCATTGAAAACAGTCTTTGTATTTCTCCTCCAGCTCATTGTTAAAGCTGCAATGTCTTTTGGTTAGACAGTATTCACCTGTTTGATAGGGCTTGTGTGAAGAAGTCCCAACTGACTAGCAGTCATTCTCCTTAGCACACAGAAAAATCTTAAATCACTCTTAAATATTTGTGAATGTTCTCATTTATCCAGGTCATTTTATTCTGGTTAAATAAATCGAAGGCAACTGGACTCAGTAATATGTCTGTGAAGATGTTTCGCCTCTTATCCAAGGGGCTTCATCAGTTCATGCTCATCAGAGCCACACCTGGGCCACACCTATGAGCACTTACCATCATCAGACACCATTGTCCTTTGGAACACCTCCACAGAGGATAAAACCAAGGATCTCCACCAGCCAGTCAGATAGCCTAGCCTAGTCTGATGAGCATGAACTCATGAAGCCCCTTGGATAAGAGGCGAAACGTCTTCACAGACATATTTCTGAGTCCAGTTGCCTTCGATTTATTTAACCAGAATAACTATGACCTGGATAAATGAGAACATTCACAGATGTCACTCTTAAATCTTTCTCCAGGCGCCGGAGTTGCTGAGCAGGCAGGGTACAGGCTGGTTGGCTGGCTGAGGGACCAACCAACGACAAATGGTCAGTATTGATTTTGGCATAGGTTGTAGTGTAAGTATGGTGAATAATGATAGTTTAAGATGTTGAAATTTAAGTCACAAGTGAATATCTTGTATCTTTGTTTATTGTAGTGTTAAGTTTAATAGCTGTTGCTGGTGTTCCTGTTTGAACCCCTTTTTATGGGGGTGTGTGATGACCCCTCCATGCCACTAGGTGTATGCTGATTTGATTTCCTCTTCTCTTGACTCAGGCTCTGGTTGAGGTGGGGTCATCATTGGGGTGATTAGCTACACCTGTGGTTATATGGGCACATGTGGTTATATACCCACTCCTTCCTTTAGATTGTCCCTCACTCTGTCTGCTTGCATACGCCATCTGTGCAGGCCTCGTGGCACGGCGATTTTGTATTGATTGCACACCCATACACTCACACACCCAAACAGACCTGCACTACTGATTACTGACCCTGACTTGTATTTTTCTTTATTTCCAAAATAAAATTATGCTTTTTGCACTCAACCTCGTCTCTTCTGACCCCTAACCCTAACCCATTCCTTGTTGCAGTCTAAGAGCTGGGCTCTAACAAATGTCATCTGGTACAAGAGCTCCATCCACTGTTTAACGCAGCAAAATGGCCTGTTTCCAGCGCTGGTGTGTAGAGAGGGACATGGATTTCACATTCTGTCCTCTACCTCTGGCTGCTAGTAGATGGACATCTTTTGTTGTCTTTTGTTAAAAAATGTTACCATGTTCCATCTTGCCATGTAGGTTTTGGAGGAATCAGTTTTTGCACACCTGCTGGTTAAGTGCTTTATAAAAGGAGTAAGGAAACAGCGACCTGTCACATGCGCTATAGATCCACAGTGAGAATTACCCCTGTTTTTATGCACTCCGGGGAGTCTCCCCTTCTAATTGCTATCTCAAATTTCTCTCAAGCTTCTATCCTTGAAGACAGTACTCCTCCTAACCTTAACTTCAGCAAAGAGGATAAGAGATTTATGTGTTCTCTTAGTCTCTCCATCCTGTCTTGTTATCTTGTCATAGATGATGGGAGCTCTTTCAGGTGTACAGCTATTTCATTTATTTTCCCTCCTCCTCACAGGAAAAAGGAGGAAGAAATATCGGCATTGGCTTTTTACAGTGTATGCACTGTCTTAAGATGTTGCATGCACAACAGACATCAGAAAGACTCAACAGCTGTTTTAATCTTAACATTGTGAAGATGTGTTGTACACTTCACTGCTGGCTGCAAGACAACCCCCTCATTTCTCTACCTGTTGCATCAGACAGTGACAATCAGAGATTGGAGGCCAGAGAACAGGAGACATGCTGACTTCCTAATTCTTTATAAAAGTCTGTCTCATTGATGTGAGAAAAATTATTTATTTAATTGTCATTTTAGATGTTTCTGGTAAGATATTTTATCCAAATTTATAAATTCATTTATGTATTATTACTTTGAGATTGATGTTCTGAGAAAAAAAATCCTTTTTAGAGGCAGAATCCTTAGAACAGATCGGGTGGAAATGCACTGTGTCCGTTAGAGTTAACATTCAAATCAGCTCTCCTCATTTAAGGAGCCCTCAAAATAGCCGTGCAATTTTTATTTGAATGAAGAGATAAGTGTACATTCAGTGTCAAGTTAAATAACCTGGAATGATGCTGAATAAATTAACACTGGTGCAACATAACTGCAGATCCTGCTTAGTAACAGCGTGACTTCATGGAGTAGATGTCCTCCACTGCTTGTGCAAAGTTGAGGTTATCCATCCCCTTAGTAAAACTCACAATTCTCATCAGCCTCATGAATAAGAACTACTAGGTAAAAACCAAGTTTTTTACAGACTAGATTTATTCAAGTTGTCTTGTTAACATTAAACATAATTTTTATGCTTTACAAAAATAGCCAAGTGAATATGCTAATAATTGAAGTATTTATTTCACATATTTTCCATTAGACATTCTGTCAAATTTTTTTTTTGCTGGACAAATACACATGAAACTGGCCAATTTCTGACTGTGGCCAGCTAACGTCAGCCCTGCGCTGTAGGATGTTACAGCTGCCCATTAAGATCAGTGGATCAGCAACACACCGGGGAAATCACTGGAAATTACCTGGAATAGTCGAGGTGGAGATGTGTGCTTCTGTGTCGATGCGAGGTATTGTAAGACTGTAAAAATCAGAGAAAGGACATGCACTGCTGACTCGGAACAGTTGACAATCTCAGTCCGCCCTTTTTAATCTACCTGGAGAATTCCAACAGCTGTTCTTTACTGCTGTGTATATTCATCTGTGTACCAATGTACAATTCTACAATTCTACAATTTCATTTAGCAGACGCTTTTGTCCAAAGCGACGTACAACACAAGCAAGAATC
>JAQMCX010000057.1:21104345-21129592 GCA_029814765.1 Acanthurus leucopareius | reverse complement strand
CGCCCTATATATGAAAACAGTTTTGAAATAGGCCATTTATTGAAGGTGCGCCTTATAATCCGATGCGCCTTATAGTGTGGAAAATACGGTATATAAAATATACCAGTTAAAAATTTTTGAAAAAAAGCACTGACCCCGAAAAAAAATACCCAGCTTCACAAATTGTTTTACTTACATAACTTCTCACCCAGTCTAACACTATCCCCCTGGCAACCCTAACCTTTCCAGTTTATTGATGTGTATCTAGGTAATTATGATAATTACCATGGTTGACTGTGTCACAAGTTCTCTTAAGGTCAGTGAATAGCAAAAATACATATTTTGTGTGACCTATAGCAAAAAAAATTAAAGCTGCAAGCAGCATTTGAAGGGCCCTCTCACCCCGGCGCCTGTCAGAGCCGGCAGTAACTTGCCCCGGACCCGGCCGACTGCTGGCGCTCGGTCCACACTGCGACCTGAGCGCAGTATGTGCCTTCTTTCTCTCATGCAGGCAGGCAGGCCAGAACATAACTGCACTCACTGCTTTAAAGTGGAAATCAGGCAGTGAATCAAGTTAATCCATGTGCTAAATCAAAGTCCGCTCTATTCAACAATCATCTGACAGTGATTAAAAATGTACACATATAAAAGAAAGAAGTAACGTTCCCTTATGTATGTCCTAGCACGGACGCCGTTATCTTTCACCCCTGTAACTTGTGACATCAACAGGTTGTTTGGTTGTTCCAGAGTTAGCAGTGAAGGTCAATGAAAGAAAATCAAACATGGAGCCGCAATGACAACATTGTGTGGCTCTTCTGCAGAAAACTGCAGAAGCGGTCCAAATATCACAACTTATTAAATAAACAGTCTTGTGGTCTGTCAATGAGAATTAATTAGAAAAAGAAATAATGTGGCCACAGTAGGAATGTTATTGGATTAAAAACCTGTATTGCAAGCATTGCAAAAAGCAGAGACAATGATTAAACTGTCTTGCATACTTGTGTTAAAAACTGAAAAACAGTCAGCTGTGTTTAAATGTCTGACTTACAATAACAGGACAGCTTTTTCTCACATTCAATCCAAGGGAGAAATCATTTCAATCATCATTTCAATTCCTGTTGATTTTATCCTAGGGGTGTCAGCGCGTGATTTTTAGGTCTTGATGAGTACTACAATAAGGTTTTTGTCCCGTCTCTATATGACACTCCTGTGGGCCGCAGTGGGCGTTTTTGTGTGCCTAGGTGGCACTACAGAACACATTTTGGCATTGTGGTGGTCAGTTTTTCCATTTTATCAAATTTTTCACCAGTCCTGGTGTGCGTGACAAATTTGGTGAGTTTTTGAGCATGTTTAAGGGGTCAAATTAAGCCTCAAAGAGCGCCACTAATAATAAGAAGAAACGAACGGGGCCCTTCCCCTGCAAAAGAAACAGTACAGATACAATAGGGCCCTTCTCTGTCTGGCAGGGCTCGGGCCCTAAAAAGAAACACAGTACAAAAACAATAGGGCTCTCCCACCGTTTATGGTGCTCGGGCCCTAATAATAATTAAAGCTGCAAGTAGCGTTGGACAGGCCCTTGCACCCCAGAGCAGGCGCCAACTCGCCCCCGACACAGCCGACCGCTCGTGCTCGGTCCATACTGCCACCCAAGCGCAGCACGTGCCTTCTTTCTCTCATGCAGGCAGGCCAGAAGCTAACTGCACTCACTGCTTGAAAGTTAAAATCAGACAGCCAATCAAGTTGATCGATGTGCAAAATCAAACACCCCTCTATTCAACATTGACCTGACATTGATTCAAAATGCACACATATACGGGAAAAAAACAATGTTCCCTTATGTATTTCCTAGCACGGATGACGCCAGCTTTCACCGCTGTAATCTTTGGGTCTGTAGTCTATTTTTTAATTTTAATGTAGTTCCAGTAACTGTATATGATAATTTACATTTCCATAGGTTCATTTTCACAATAAAATCATTAACACCTTTCTTTGAAGCTATTTACAAATAAATACATTCAAACTATTTCATCTGCTGACATGTGTTCTTACATTGGTCGTATAATTACAGTCATCTACTGACATCTATTATTTCATTTCACAAAGTGACATATTAGGATAAATGTAATTCAGAACCCTTTCAAACTAAAACAAAGCTTTATTTTTCATATATTACATTGGCAAACTGACAACTGACAACTTCAAATCTGTTTGTCTCTCTAACATCTACAGGGACTGCACAGCAACAGAAGGGAAAACAAAGATAGTTATCAGAGTAACAGGATCACTCCTAAACAGTGCTTGGAGCTTAGAGAGTCATGCTCTGCTACCACCTTGTGGCCAGAGAGCTACAGCACTGATCAAAAGCTCTATACAAAAAAATATTCCTAGTTTGGCCACAAGGTGGAAGTAGAGCATCACACTTAAGCTGAGTGGCAGAGTGGAGCTTTTTCTCTCATGCAATCCAATGGAGAAAGCAATCTAACCCACACCTGTTTGTGCTTCCACTGGGCCAACATAGTTTTAGCTACAGACTTCATTCAAATTTTAAATGAGTCACAAGACTTTGATCTCTAAATCTTGTATTTGCATGTTTTTGCTATCTTTTACTGTTTTTGAGTTATCACAGTTTTAGTTTTAGAATTTTCTCTGCTCCTTTTCAGGTTTTATAATGTGTGTGTATTGCAGACTGCTCTCCTGCTCAGAGTGAGTCACATGACCAGCAGAGTGGAGCCGCAGCAGGGCAGAGGAGAGAAATGAGGAAAACATTTTAGAAAACCTCCTGAAAAGTACCTAAAACTTGATCAAATCTTACACAAAATAGCATATTCTGGAAGGTTTTTTCGTCACACAGGTTTGAAAGCCGTCAGACTTATACTTGAGACGGTAGGGGCCTCAGTTTGACACATGTGCCTTTTGTTCCCTTTTGTTCCCATTGACTTTAATGGGAGGACACAGAGAACCACTCCAACTTTGAGGGCTTATAAAACCCAAAAGATTTGAGAAAATAACAAATATAAAAAAGTCATTTTGTTCAGCACGGCTTCCTCTATCGTCTATTAGCTTTTGAAGGCGCTACCATTTACAGCCTCAGGGGAAATATCTCTTGTTCAAAGTGAAATTTTGGCCGTAAGTTGCATTTTCAAATGCAAATTGCCGGTTTCCTGTTGATTCTAGCCTAGGGGTGTCAGCACGTGATTTTTTAGGTCTTGATGAGTACTACAATTAAGTTTTTTGTCCCATCTCTCTACGACATTCCTGTGGGCTGCAGTGGGCGTTTTTTTGTGCCTAGGTGGCGCTACAGAACACATTTTTGCACTGTGGTGGTCAATTTTTCCATTTTATCAAATTTTTCGCCAGACCTGATGTGTGTGCCAAATTTGGTGAGTTTTTGAGCATGTTTAAGGGGTCAAATTAAGCGTCAAAGAGCACCACTAATAATAAAAAAGAAACACTAGAAGAACAATAGGGCCTTCGCACCACTTAGGTGCTCGGGCCCTAATAATAATAAGAAGAGGTAAGTACAGATAGAAAAGGGCCCTTTGACCTGGGAGGGCTCCGGCCCTAATAAGAAAAAGAAAAAAGAAACAGTACAAAAACAATAGGGCCCTTCCCCTGCTGGCAGAGTTCGGGCCCTAAAAAAGCATGCTATGGAAACTCTCCCCCTTTCCACCATATAGCTATTCTCCATGTCACCACAGCAAAATCAAAAGAGTTAAAATACTGGTGTTAAGCCATTTTAAAGTACAGTGTTGAGGTTCTGGTGTTAGTTCTGATAGAAAAACCTCTGTACTGGTGATCAAAGATAAAAGTTTTGGCGTTAAATCACAGAGTTTATGGTATTCAACACAATGAGTGTTGTTTTGTACATCCTGGCGTTTGGGCAGGTACAGATTTTGAAGGCAGCTATTTACTTTTACTCTCGTTTAGCATCCGAAGAAGAGACAGGTGAATATGATCAGCCTTTTATTTCTATTTTGTTTTTTATATGTGCTCAGGTTTGCTACTTGTTTCAAAGTTTGGATGCTTGATGTAACTTTGTATTGTTAACGAGTGGCCGCTGCTGTACTTGGAAGTTAAACAGGCATGCTCAGATTTGCACATTTAGCAAAATGTTGACATTTAACATTTCATCTCACCCTAGTCACAACAGGTTAACGGTAAGATAGTGAAACTCATTTGGAAAATTGTTATAAGACGTCTGGGTCAAGAAAAATGAGCTGTTTAACTGTTTGTTCTAAAGAGTTATTTCAGTTGACATGGCTATGTCCTGTCAAAAGCGCGTGCTCTCTCTCAGTAATGTTATCACTAATTAGGCTACTTCGTAAGAATTACTGCCGTCGAATGGAAGTTGTTCACTTGTGATTTTGACATGGGAACCTGTACATACACCTGGACAAGGAGGCTGTTAGTTAACTGATTGTCTCAGCCTTGAACAAATGACCAGACCAATTTAACCCCAACGGCATTCTCCTGCATCTTATAGGTTTAAATGAATAAAAGTCAGATAACTTATTAAAAAATGTTTCAGTCGTGAATAAGTTCTGTATTTTACCAACAAGCTTTTCTCCGTTTTTTGTATTAATTTCTGTATAATCTCAGGAACCTCGAGATTAGATCCTATTGAATTATTTCTGACAGAAATCTGGGATTTGTTTGATGCAATTTGAAGCAAGGTTGACCTCCATCGTCAGCTTCTGTTAGGATTAGGTTTAGTTGGCTCCATGTGACTCTTTTGTAGAAAATGGATCAATGGCACGACATCTATTTCAGTCAAGAGGAATAGGCTGTGATGGAGACTTATTAAGAATACAAAAAACATAGTATGGATGAATGCTGGGGGAAATTTATTTTATCGCTCAGTTCACTATCAATGCTTCCTATTCCATTCCACTTTATTCTATTCAATTCTATTTTGTTTTTTTTTCTTACAAATTGCCTAGGTCTTACAGTGTACCATGATGTTAATGAGTTTGTCAAATCTAAGCAAAATTAATAGTATTGATTGGATATATATCTGTTAAAAAAATGCACTGATTGAATATATATCTTTGATGAAAACCAATATACTAATACATTTTTAATCAGTGTTCATTTACTTGTAAAATACCAGCAAACACACATGGCAGCAAATCATGATCATAAATAAAACATGATCCATTACGGTATGTATTGCTGTGCCTTTATTCCTTCAGTGAATAAACGATATGCTGTGTGATACCTTAGTGTTATTACCTGAAGCAGTTGGAGAAAACTATTGCTCACATTATCAGCTGAATTCATAAAGGTTTCTATGGCAAAAAACTACTATATGATGCATACAGTTTGCACTGCTGTAGTTTAACAGATTCTTTTGTTGGCTCAGGAAGTTTGCAATACCAATGTATTCCCTCAGCTGCATGAAAATCTTTGGAGACTATAGTCAGGAAAAGATGTAAAGCTCTTTATGGCTGGTTTTAATCCAAAAACTCTTAACAAAACATCCTTTGGACCTGGTGCCTCATTTATAAAACTAAGTAGATTAATACTCATAATCTTACTCACTTCCAAAAATGTGCTTACTCTAAATTCATAAGAGATACTGGATGTAAAAAGCATATTGTAGGTAAAAAAATCCCATTTCTTACTTCACCACCTGTGATAGGTAAATTCACTTACAAATTGACAGCACCTGCCTTTTGATTTTCCCTTATATAATGCCAGTACAAATTAGAATACAGTCAGATACTGCAACAAGTATTATTTGTCAGCCAAACACTCAGCTTGTGTTGCTGCTGCAGTCAATGAGGTGGGACAGAATTACAGAACTGCAGTTGATATTGAAAAGAAATGGACTACTAGGGAAAACAAAAAAAGGCATCCAAAACCACAGCAGTCAGCTGCTTATTCCTCACACCTTTAATTTAGGTTTACTATCACATTGTTAATAAAGCTCATGCAAAGTTCACCACAGTCTTGGATTCAATTGTGTCCCAAACTGCAATTCCCATAACCAACAGGTAAATTACTTAAGTTAAGTCCAGACTATGCTGAGAGATATTTGCACGTGAAAGTAACGCTTTATGAATAACAAAATGTACCTGGTTGTCTGCTTTAAGGTCCAGTGTGTAGGATTTAGTGGCATCTAGTACTGAAGTTGCAGATGGTTTGCAACTAAATATACCCCTGCTCACACTCTCCTCGTCGCATGCAGGAGAGCCCACCATGGTTGTAAAAGTGGCAAAAAAGGTGAAGGTCTTCTCTGGAGCAGGTGTTTTTTCTCTCCATTCAGGGCCACCCTATAAATGTGGTGGAATATGGCAAACTCTGTGGAGTACATTCTTACAGTGGCATAGCTTGTAAACAGGTAAGACAGAAATTGTTCAGGGCCCAAGATTGTGAAACTTGCAGTCTTAGGGTCAGTCTTATTTCAGATGCTAATACACCAATGATAACATAGTGATGAACGCTATATTCCATTTCTCCCACAGATTCCCCTAGATCCTACGCACTGACCTTATACCATACTTCAGGTCAAAATTGATAGCAAGTATGTTTGATAAATGAGGCCCCAGGTTAGGTAGGCTACATGAGTAACAATGGCAATCCAACCAGGAGAGCCACCTTAATGACATTAAAGACCCATAAAACTACTTTCTTATAATGGTACTTTACGAGAGCTTCAACACTTCTTGTAAAGCCGTTAAATGTTGATTCACAGAGCACCCCTTAGGTATTGTAAAATGTACCAAAACAGATTGTGAACTGTAAATCCTTGTTTGCATCCCAAAATTATTCACAAATTCCTGTGTTCTTATTTTTTAAATGCAATGGCCACCCAGTTAAAATTTTGATTTTTAAATAAAGCAGACCATATGAAAGAAGCAACTATTTGAACATATAAACAAAGAATATGATAATTAATGAATCTTATCAATTTTAAACTTCAGTTCATTAGAAGTTATTTAATCCTGCTTCTTTTCACATGAACTGTTTTAACCCATATTTATTTCATTCTTCTCCAAATTCTGTCAGTGACATTTAAGTTCCGTCAGTTATTTATGGTATAGTAATTTAGACCAAAGTAGTAGCCAATCACGGTTTCTGGTTACATGATATACAAGGTATTTTGTGTGTATTTATTCATGTTATCAATTTTGTCTTATATTTTCATTAAATATTTAATTCTTTAGGTCTACACAACATACTTTGGTAACCAATGATGCAAACTCTGCATGGCTCCTAAAGGTGGTGTAAAGGCACGATAGAAGCTGAACATGAGAGCTGTCACCTGTGGATGAGCCTTATCCTGACAAGACATGGTCATGACGTAGTGGATAACATCTGTAGAAGAAAAGCGGAGATCTGATGTTTGTTTGACTTTGGTGTGCAAAAGTATACTCTTTATTCTTATTATATATCCAACTTTATTTTGCCCCAACCCCTCCCCTCCACCCAGCCCCCATAACTGGTGGCACTCACATGTCACCAGTTACTGTCACTGTTACAATAGCCAATCAGAGCTCACCTGCAGAAAGAAGGCAACCAAACAAAGAAGAGCAGAAAAAAGGGTTACTTTCAGTTTGTTTTTTCATGTTAAATAGTAATAAATACATTGAGATGCAGTGGTTCTTACTTTATCCTTTTCTCTTAAGCAGAAGGGTTAAAAAGTTTTTTTTATTTATGTTTCTATTTCTTTTTGTTTCTTTATTGATCTGTGTTGGATCTTTAGCAGCAATCCGGACCAGTTGTCATGGTGATTAGCAGCACAGAGAGGAGGAGCTGTCTGGAGGAGAAACACAAAAGGAGAAGGAGGAGGGGAAGAAAAGAGCAGAGAAGTGGGGGGATAAAGAAGAGAGGGAGATCCCTACATGCGCCAGGAAGGCATCAGTGTCCTATCACCTTCTCCTCCCTCCACCTTCCTCCCTCTTTCCCTACTCTGTCACAACCCAACCACATAGAGAGTGACAGAGGGAGGATATAAACTTAAAGAAAAATGAGTTTGTCTTCTTAAGTCCTGAATCACACATATGTTGATGTCTTCCTTTGAAACCAGCTTCTGTCTTCAAGATGCAGCAGTATATGATGTATGTCTATATATTTATACTTAGATACACACACATACACACACATGAACGAGTATGTGTGTGTGTGTGTGTGCATGTGTGTATACACACACACACGCACATACATATATGTATGTGTATATGTGTGTATGTGTGTGTGTGTGTATTTATGTATAAGTACACACACACACACACGCACACACACATACATACACACACACACGTATGTATATATTTTTTTTAATATATGTATCTGCCTTCACTTATAGTCTCTGTATAGTAAAGATGAAAGAGTGCGGTTCCGCTCTTTCCTCTACATCCTCCTCCTCTTCTCCAAGCTTAAACAACAACCAAGTAGAACACACAACTCCTTAAACCCCAAAAACAATCAAATAATATTAAACAACAATTATAATATTAATAAAAACAAACTTTTCACAATCATTCCTTTCCAATTACAGTCGCAACAAAAGAGAACAAACTGAAACGGGATAATAGGAGAGTTTTCCCAGCATCCTCCTCCTTCCTCCTCCTCCTCCTCCTCCTCCTCTCATGCAGTACAAGCTGTCTCCTTCAGCACAAAGTTCACCTCTTTGTCTCTGAACTCTGGCTGTATGTGTGTAGTTGTAGTAGTTGTAGTTAAAATTGTATGGCTTTAGGGCATGGTTCAGGTTTTATCAAGAGTTGGCTGGCCCCTCGTCTGAGTCTGGCCTCCCTCTGCCCCCTGCAGCAGGGTTATTGTTGTTGGAGGCAGGGTAGTAGTCCTCAGGGGGTGGGGCTTGTGGCCCCGGGGCGCTGGGGGCCGTCCGAGTCCGGAAGGCAGACAGCCCAATTGGCAAAGCGAGGGGCAGGGAGGCAGAGCCAAACTGTGAGGCCTCCATGGAAGACACTGCCCCCAGGTGGTGCAGCCCTAGGGACACACCCACATCCATGCCTTCACTCATCTGGGGCGAGGATGCCTGCTGCCCCCCTCCTCCACTGATGACCGTCTGTCCGCCCTGCCGCAGGCCGCGCCCACCATTCCCATGATGGGAGTAAGTTGGGTGGGGGTGGTGTGGTGGATCCAGGAAGTGACGCTGGTGTTGTTGGGAGGCAGCAGGCTTGTGGAGCAGCAACTGGGTGTATGCTGGGTCCTGACCCCCACCTCCACCATCACTGCCTGGCCACATTCTCATCTGCTGCTGGGAGGGAGCCTGGTTGGGAGATTCCAAAGACAAAAACCACAGAGCTTAGACATGTACAAATAAAAAGCCCTACTAAAATGGAGAAACAAAAATACACCCCATTTAAAATAAAATGTACGTGCTTTCTCTCTAAGAGGTGATACTAAATCTGAATTTTGGGTACTGTCAACAGTGATTGTCAGTGATAGTTCATGGTCAAGCAGATAATTTTACAACAAAAAGGGGGCAGGAAAAAATTACAGAGATCAAACAAGATTAAAGAAAAGTAAAGAAACACAGTACTGTTGTAATTCTACCAGCTGGTTGCTGCTTTGGGACACTAGCTTGTGTTGGTTCCAGCAGGGACCTAGATTCTGCGTTGGCCAATGAGTGTGTATCATGGTCTAATAATTGTTAAAGAAAATCACAAATATGTTATATCAGTGCCTCTCCTCTTATTGTTGTTTATCCCACAACCATTCACTTAACTTGCTTACTCAGACAGCCATAAATTTGATGAGGCCTAAAGCCTTTTCACACATATGAAAAAGCCTTTAGTTTGTCAAATATTGAAGTGTAGTTTGTCCTTGTACTAAAGCCACACAATGTTCATAAAGGTCAGGTTATGTGAGGTTCCAAGTAACAGGTTAAGTTAATGCAGCAGATATAGGCTTTAAAATGACCATTTATGGAGAAAGCTGTTGTGGTCACCACTGTGTTGCCTGAAGAGAGATCAAGGGATAATGTATTTCTGTTTACTAAATTTAAAACTTGAGACAGTAAATTCAAATACTTTAAAGCTTATCACTCTGTTCCATGTGAATATTTCAATCTTGACACAGTATAATTCAACACAGGATACGACTCATATCAGTGTGTAAGTAAAGCTTGTCAATGATGCACTGTTCTGTGTACCTGAGGGCTGGTCATCTCATAGTCTGAATGTGTAACAGCAGAGTTGTAGTAGCGGTTACTGTAGCGGTAGTTGCGGTTGTCATTGGAAGAACCACTGGAGCCACCTAGAAATGAGTAGACCAATATTAAACTTTCACTACTGTTGTGCTGACATATTTTATGGCAACATGATTCACTGATTTATATTCTTTGATTTGTCTTAGTTTTGAGCTCTAAAGGACTACTAATAATCAAATGTAAGAACAACAATGAGGCCTTTTTGCTTTATTAAAGACATTTTCAATGGGGTAGCACACCTGAAGTTTGGCACAATATGTTTAGTCGAAAGAAATTAAATCACTGCTTAGCTCCAGTGCATTAGGGTTTGTGCTCACACTGAATTTTTACAAGCAGTCCAAGAGGTATACTTGGACAGTCAACTCCTTCATAAACAGTCTGGGTGCGATGCATCATCCAACAGGGTTACAGTATATGGAAAAACCACAGAAAAATATAACAGAGTGTTTTCCACTTACTGGATGCAAGATGTGGTAGACTTCAAAGCAACTTTGTATATGCTCTCTGGTATCACATTGATCACACCAAGTAATAGCAGGACATGAGCACTATTAAGTCTGTCATAGTAGTATGTCATGAGCAAATTCAAACAGCTAGAAACTGGTCACAAAAAAGACATCTTGCACCATAAGGGAGATGACTGTTGATCTATTTGCTTCGGCTTTTAAATCCACACACCTAGTATTTGTTTATCATCACAGGATGCTGTGTAGGGTCGCCATAGCACCATGAACACAGCATGAATTGGATCATGGTAGAGTCCCCCCCACCCCACCCTCAAGCTCCATTTTTCATGGAGCTTGAAGAGGAAAAGAAGCAGAGCTGGTGATAAACTGCAAAGTGTGTGGAGTATATGGAGCAGGCTGTGTGTATTTTACCAGAGCTAGAAACAGAGCTAGTAGTGGAGGTTGAATGGGAGTGGTCCATGGCAGGAGAGGTGGAAGTAGATGAACTGGTGTTGGTTCCTTCATCTGTTGTTTTCTTAAAGAAATTGTGCTGAAGGGCGTAGAAAGGCGTGATACGGCTTTTGGGGTCATAGTCCAGCATGCGCAGAATCAGGTCTAAAAGAGAACCATTATTGTGACAATATTTTGTAGGTGACTCAGAAAAAAGGTACCAAACTATCATAAAGTGAAGGTGGTTAAGACACTAGAGGCACTCACATAGACTGCACTTTTGACCATAACCTTCATGTAATCTTATGTTACATGAACATTCTTGCTGCTGAGCTTGTTCATGTGGCAATTGGATCAAAAATCAATGCTGGAATGTTTTTTCCTATGTCGATATAAAGGCCATTTTTTATCCATTAGAACTAAGATTTTCTAAAACAAGTAACTGTCAGGACTAAGACGTTATAAAACTAATCTCTAGAATCTGCACCCTTTTGTATGTACTAATGTGTCTGGAGGGGCAGCATGTCCACCCACACATACCTGATAATCAGCCAAAGATACAAGTGTAGTTTAGTGTATTTATTTTTAGTCTTTTTTCTCTCATCAACAAAACTTTGCTCGGTGCACCTTAAGCGTGGTTAACTCAAGGGATATGATTTGAAAAACTAAGATAAAAAGTTAAGCAGACCATTATGCTGTGATATTGTAGCATTAAGCACAGACATGCAGACTTTTCCATTGCTCGCAAATAGGCTGTGTAATATCCTATGCTAAGAGGTCAGTCATTGCTGGCACTTTCACCACATGCTTTGACCAATTAAGTTTATTCACACTTTGAAAGCCCACATTCTTACAAAGCTATGCGCTTCTATGAAAAAATATAACAAACCCTTTTGTCACCGGCATCTGCTGCAACATGCATTCTACAAGCTAATAGTTAGATTTTCTTGACAGTTATTATTTAATTTAAATGAAGTGCAGCCCTAGACATTTCTGTCATTAACCTTTTCACCAAGACTATCCACTCTAGTTTGGTGGCATAAAAAAATGAGCACAATCTTTAAATTGATTGACATTTGTACTGAAAAGTCCCCTAGATGTGTGATGTGTTTTGCATAATGTGACTGACTTTTAATTTGCATACATACTTAAAACACTGTAATGATACAAATAAGGTTAATCAGCAAATTTTTCTCTAAAGGCTTTTTTTAACAAAGCCAGAACTGATGATTTTTTCCAACAGAGAAAACTTGAACTTAAAGAGAGAAATTTGAACTCCCATTTTTTTAATGAGGGACATAGGTATAAGAATTATTCTGTTCTCGACATTTTGCGAGTTGATTGAAGATAGCCAGATGCAAAACATCACCCAACCCTATTAACAAGCTCTCACTGGATTGTGGTGTTTTCATGAGACTCCTTAAGACAGAGTGTGTAGTACCTTACAATAAATTGCCCATGCGACACAGTATAGTACACATAATTTCACTTCAACATTAAAGATTTGGGAAAATAAGTGAGGGCTATCCCTGAAAACTGTTGGTTTACCTTTAAACTTCAGGTAGTCACAGGGGGCATGTCCTGGCTCTCCTGCCCTTCGCCCCCCTGGTCCGCCAGTCTCAACACCCAAAATCTCATGAAGACGTCGTGTGGCTGGGGGTTTATACTCCTATAAAACACAAATAATGCAAGCACTTTAAAACAGAAAAATATGAATTCAGGATCCTACCATTACTCCCATTAACACCATAAAGAAGTATTAAGAGACTAATTGATCTCACACATGCACATACCTTAGCAGCGTTACGTACTGTAACAGGTAAACTGTTGCAGTTCTCAACACTGTGTTTTTTTAAGAATGCTAAAAGGCATTACTGAACTGGACACCAAGACTTTTGCCACCACAGAAACAATTAGGGTAAATTAAAATCCACATCAACTCATGCATTTATATATATATATATATATATATATAGATATAATCCACAGGTTGTAGTCCATTTTCTTATTTCCCTTTAAGAGAAAAGAGTTTCCAATGAAACTTCTATCTAAATATGCAGAAAGGGGTCTTATACGTACATTTCAAATGGACTCTTTTATTAACATTTACACTTTCCAAACACATACAAACAAAGGGCAGAACCTTTGTTGAATCAAAACACAATTAGGTTTTCAATTAAATACTTTTTTAACTTTTACTTGAGAGCACTTTGCATATCAGTGAAGCAAGTGCACTAGCTTAAGTAGACACATGGATAACAGAGACCTCAGTCAATTAGCCAGTCAGTCAGCCAACTACTGCTGAAAACACAAATTAAAAGCTATAATTAACACAAAAAACAAAATGCTGCACTAGGCATCATGTCATCAGGTTACCTTTTAAACAAAAAATGTAAATGGATCTGTCATCAAGTAACAATACCTTCTTGATGTCCTTGTTCTTTTTCACTGTCCAGAGACCATCTGACAGCTTGTCAAAGTACTTCCTAGCTTTAGGAGCTGCATCCAGCATGTGGGTAGGTGGGACCCCCAGAACCTCAACAATCTTATTCATCTGGTCGACCTACATACACACAAAAACACACGCGCACACACACACATATAGACACAGCCTTTGTAGTGTGCATGGACATGTGGTTTGAGTCCTCAAACACAAACACTTACAGTGACCACTAAACAGTAGTACACGCAAAGATTCAGCATGTGCTCATACACATGTTCTAAACACCCTCACTATTTAAACATCATGTATGAACCTGAACCCAGGACTGAGCAAAGGCGAGAGGAAAGTGATGTCAACAAGGACATTATATTGATTTTTAAAACTATTCATGTTAAATATTTAACAAATCTACAATACCCCCAGCGATGTATAATGACACACTCAAATGTGGGGTGGGTGATTCCAAAGAAAGTTAGCTGAGTGTTAAATTATTCAGCCAACCCTAAACTAGAAAAAATGTAAAATGTTTTGTTCAAGAATCTCGGATTCCTGAACCACTACAAAGAAAGCTACAGTCTAGAAATATACTGAATCAAATGTGAACATTGATACAGGATAATGGTTAATGGTTAATGGTTAAGTCCTACGTAACTAACGTGGTGGTGTTGCTTTTACCTCATTGGAGCCACTAAAGAGAGGCTCCCCTGTATGCATCTCCACCAGGATGCACCCAAGAGACCACATGTCGATGGCCAGGTCATACGGCATTCCCAACAGAACCTCAGGAGAGCGGTAAAACCTGCTCTGGATGTATTGATAGATCTGAGAGAAAAATGCAGAGTAGCCAGTGTGTCAATTGAACAAAAAATATGAGAGGAGAAGGGTTCTATATTTTAACAGTTTTTGAAAAAAAAAACCAAAGAAACAGAGTACTTCATAATTCCTACTAGGTCACAGCACATTAAAGTTCTGCTCAACTGGGCCTTAATTTTGGTGCATGTTGCAAAGTCGGCAGATTTGTTATGAACTGTCAAAGTTTTAAACTTCAGACAGTTGCTGCAACACCATCAGGACTATTGGTCCAAACATTCAGTTGAATGTTTGGCACAAAATTAGACCTATGTGCAAGTTGTGTTTATTTTCATGCTTAAGAAGGCAGACTTACTGGTAGAAATAATAACGATAATAAGTGTTAGAATAACAAGAGGAAGAAAAACTAGCTCCCAGCAGCAGAGCTGCCTAGTCCTTGTTATTGATTAAAATCAATGCACTAAGACAAACATATCTGGAAGATTTGTGTGTATGTTTGAATATGTGAGGATGTTGCTCACCCTCTGTCCAAGCTGACAGGAAGATCCAAAGTCAACTATTTTGATAGCAGATCTCTTGGGGTTACACAGCAGGATGTTCTCTGGTTTCAGGTCGCAGTGAATGATTGACAACTCTGGAGTGGCCAGGAATAATAATGCTGTAGACAAAAAAAGAGACACACATACACATACACATATAATAATATATTTGGGTGAGTCCAGGCTTGGTGATGAGTATTTTTGAAGACTCCAGCAGTGCTGGTTTTGCTCAAGAGTCAGAAAATTGCGAATGTGCCCAACTGGGGGTCACAAAAATATATGCAACTCAGGTGCTTAATATGATCAAGCAAAGAAACTTAGGACACTAACTCACAAAAGTTATAGCTTGCACCTACTACATTAATATTACAGGAAAAGTTTTGGCAGTTGTTAATCCTTAGTAAGAAACAAGAGATGCCCTGGACATGTGTTTTGCTGTTAACACGGATTGCTGATTGCCTGCCATATTGGCTGGTAGACGGGCGATTCAGATCTCTTTTTTGATTTTGTTAGAGCAGATTGCATTATAGGTTTAACTGCTGCTCTCAACAACATGCGTTTACTTTGTCCTTATAAGCAAAAGATGCAACTCTTACTTCACAACTTGTGTAAGAGTTTTTAAATTGATTTTTTGATACAGGTATATTATTTTAAAGGTTCATTATTATGACCCTTTTCGACAGCATGAATAGGTCTCAGAAGTCTCCAAAATATGCCTTTGAAGTTTTTTGCTTAAAACACCACACAGATCATATGCTTGAGCATGCCCAAATACCCCTCTTTTTTTAAGGTTTCTTCTAAATGGGCTGTTTCTGCACCTGTAGTCTGTAGCTTTAATTGCAAATATGCTGTGGCTTGTCATTCCCCCTTTCTGCAGGTTTTGGGGCTTTGGCCACAACCCTAATCACTTACTCACTCACTACTCCCTATTTACTATGTTATGTCTTCTATATAGAGGACTATATAGCGACTACATAGTACCCTGATTGGCAAAATTGAAAAGAACAATTTTGGACACTGCTTGGGGCACATTCTCTATTAATGCCATTGCCGTTGCCAAGTTAAACATGTCAGGTCAGGCTAACCCTAACCCTACCCCATAATGAATAGCGGTGTTAATAAATAACATAACATAAACAAATATAGTGAAACATATAATATAATGATGAACATAAACAATAATAATAATGAGTCAATGCAGTAGCTGCATTTTATTATCAGCCACACCCCGATTATTAGTTGTTTAAGTTAATTATGTTAATTAAATGGATCCTTTGTAAATATATTTTTTCGCATACATGAGGTAGATGCATGTAGGATATAGTATGTGGGTGTATGTTTTGGAAATTTCCAGACTTGTAACTGAGGCTTTTCCTGATTATGACAATGCAGCAAAGAATGGCAAAAAGTTAAGCCATTTTCTTGCCGAACTGGACTCGCCCCCACCACCCCCTGGCATTGTGAGACTCTGGCAGAGATCTTTACTCAGATTGGTGCAACCGGTCTGTGCCTGAATGCCAAGAAATGTCATCTAGGATATGACCATGTGGGTTTCTTCGGTCACGTTGTTTTTGCTGAGGGACATTTCCCTGATCCTCAGAACACTCACAAGATGACGACTTGGCCTATGCCACAGTCTGCTATTGAAGTGCATACCTCTCTGGGCCTCTGCTCGTACTGTCAGAGGTTAGTAAAGAACGTCCCCCAGCTCCTCTCATAGTCAGGGTGTTCCTTTTCAATGGACACCTGTCTGTCAGGAGGCGCTTGAGTTCCTGCTCAATGCTCTTTGCTGAACCGGTGATATGTCACCCAGACTTTACTCCACAGTTCACGTTGTACACTGAAGTGTCACAGACTGCTATGGATGCAGTGTTAGCACAGGATATTGACAGTATCAAGAGGGTTGTTGCCTATACTAGCCAATACCTTTCAGCGATGAAAAAACGCGGTGGTCTACATATGATAGGGAGTTCTGGGCCATAGCATGGGTTGTTCAGCACTTAAGACATTATCTGGGTCTTGGGATTTCCCACTATTCTTACTGACCATTGGCCGTTGCTGGGATTGTGGCAACTCCCCTATCATAATGACAGAACAGGCCGGCACACTGTTGGGTCTTGAAGTTGGACCCACTTGATTGGGTGGGTCAAAAAAGTGGTTTGTTGCACACAAATGTGGATGCAAGTTGCACAGGCCATCCTTCAGCACAAGACAATCTACCAATGATGCTTCTGTGGCCCTTCCCACACCAGTGAATGCAGGTACACAGACCATGGATGCTGACTTAGTGCTGTGTGTATCATTGAAATGCCAACTGTTTCCCATATAGCTACTTCTGACTCAAGCTCCCATGCTTTGTCTGAATAGGAAGCTCATGTAGACCAGGCCCTAATTTAAACTCTGATGATGGTTCAAATGTTGCTCCAGCTCCAGCAAGAGGACCCATACATCGGCAAGGTTCTTGCCCGGCTGGATGAGGGTTGGAGAATTAAGGATTAATGCAGCTACTTGAGATCTAAGAATACTATGGCATTAGTTCTCCAGAATGACCTTTGTTGATGGTGTGGTGTGTAGAGTTGTCCATGGCCAGATGCAGCACAGGTTACTCAGGTTATTACTCCAGCTGTTTTGATCCCTGAGGTCTTGTGACATCTTTATGGCACTCCCTTGTCTGAACCTTGGCATGTGCGAGGTGTGTGTTACTGGGCCTGTATGCATAGAGACATCCGGGAGTGGTGTGAGTGATGTTATGCATGTCAAAGGCAGTAGTCGCCTGTACCTCATCATCAGGCTCCCATGAGAACATCCCTGGCACAGCATCCCTTTCAGCGTGTGGCAGCAGATATACTCAAGTTGCCCGTCACCTCCAAGGGCAATCGGTATGTGTTGGTTGTAGGGGACTATTTCACTAAATTTGTGAACTTGTATGCCATCGCAGACCAGAAGGCTATTACAATTGTTGAATGTCTTTTCACTAATTACATGGACTAATGAAAATGCTTCATACAGACATGAGTAGACAGTTTGAGTCAGAGATAGCAAGACACTTCTGTGAAATGCTGGGTGTGAAAAAAACGCACACTACGCCCTACAATCCTAAATCTGACAGCATGGCAGAATGGTTTAACAGAACCCTCATTGCCAAGTTGGTTAAGACTCTTCTCTGTTACAGGCTGCTTTTGCATATACGATACTATTCCAGCACAGGGTTCATACCTTGCTTCCTCACCCATGGAAGAGAGGCTTACACACCAGTGGATGTGTTGCTGGGCCCTGAAGTACAGGGTGACCTGGGGCAGGACTCTATGCAGGATTTTATTCTTTCTCTCCGTAAATGTTTGGAGACGGCATTTCGGAAGGCCAAAGATAATAACATGTTGGCAAGTAGAAAACAAAAAAGTTTCTATGACACCAGGAAGCGGCACCGCCCTGATGAGGTTGGGGATTTGGTGTGGTTGAGTGATCCAACAGCGAGTCACCATAATTTGGCTTCTAACTGGAAAGGGCCTTATGTTTTGCAACAGCACCTAGATAGAAATGGCTCAGCGGAAGTCCGATTGGGGAAGAGGTTCCCCTCCAAACAGTCCACTATGACAGATTGTTGGGCTATCCTCTGCCTGTGGGGTTCCCATTAACAGGGCTGTCAAATACTTTCTACACTTCACCCTTTTCCTCCCTGTCGCTTGGACTGGCTGATCCTGCTGGTGAGCTGATGGGTTCTGTTCTCTCTGGTGGGGGCATAAAGTGAGATACGGAAGCAGATGCCAGTTCATGTGGGTCCAAGTCACAAATGCCCCACCAGTATCTTCTCAAGTTGGACATTCGTTGAGACCTCCAACTCGCTTTACAGACTATGTAATGGGTTAACTGTTGTTTTTGGACATGTTCAGGTGTTCATGTGTGATATTTGTGTGTTATGTGATCTGTATCACCCCCCGTGATTTGTGTTTTGTTTTCTCCTGACACTTTGTTGGCTCAGGGTCTTTTTTTGATTGATATCCTACCTGGAGTATTTTTTTGGTAAGAGGGGATGATTGTAGGAGACTGCTTTAGCTTTGTTCGGCAAATGATGCCTGCAATGACTGGGAAGCAGAGTGTTGATATGTTTTGTTATGCTGTAGATGTAGCATCCGGCGAAATGAAGTTGAGTTGTTGTCCCTGGTACTCCAAAAGAGTTCATGTCTCCTGAACTGTCTCTTAAAAATATACTCCGCTTAATCTCCCATACTCTTGCATGCTACACTAGATTGGACTGGCCAAATATACAGTAAAGCAGCATAAACATGCCAAAATGGCAAAAAATGGGCAATTCAGTTGTATTGTGAAACATTGCTAAAACATACTAATTGGTAACAAGTGATATTTTATGGCATCCTCGAAAGGCTTGGTTGTTCATAATCAATCAATCACCACTCTGTGAATCATATGATAATGTCAAAAAGTTATGTCATGGGCTTTGGAAAACTTAATAGAAAGCTGTTGTTAAACTCATTTTGTTTGAAAATGATACAGTCCAATTTTTCTAATTTATGTTTTACACAACATTCATTGAGGGACTTGGGGTTACAGCAAAACTGAGTTGTCAGTTTTGTTTTAGCCACTTGGGGGCAGACAAGACCTACCAAAATATGTGGTTACAGAATACACAATACATATATTTTCATCAACCTGTTTTTATGTTAATTTTCAATTTGAGAATAAATTGTTTAAGTAAAACACATAAAAATGAGCATGTGCCCTATTGTTTTAAAAAAATATTTGGAGATCTTAGTCAAATTGTCTTTGGAATCAAGTTCACACATTACCATTTGAGACACATCAACGTAAGATTTATTTTACTGATTCTTCAAATCTTGCTTATGTCTAGACCATTTGTAGGTTAATACACATTAATCAAAATTTGAATTGTCATTACATTTATTTTCTGTGTGTGTATTTTTTTTGTATTTTTTTAAAGATTTTTTTTATTATTATATAAATATAAAAGTATATTCGTAAATCAAAAGTATAGAGGATAATAAAAGTACTTTTTTGGAATATCTGCATATATGCTAATTTTTCCTCTTTCCTTCATTCAAATCTTTTTTTAATGAGTGAATGAAACTCTTTATATATCTTGCAAAAAGACTTTAAATTAAGCATTTTCATAACTAATTTTACAGCAAGTTTCAATCATGGACCAATTACATTTGTGTTCCTGGAAGTCAGTCCCATGCACCTGTTTGATAACATCAAACAGTTCATAAAAGAATGAAAACTACAACTGACCAGAGAACAAAATGAAGTTTGCTATTTCTATGACTCTGTTATGACCTAATCTTGCACAGTTACCATCTAAACAGACAAAATACTGTGTGATCTGCATATGACAACAATTCTTCCATGCACCCACCTGTGCAGAGCTGCTGTGCAAATTTCCTGGTGAGGTTAAGAGAGACTCCTCTAAAGTTGGTGTTTCTCAGCAGATCATACAAGTTGTAGCTCAACAACTCAAACACCAAACAGAGATGGTTCCTAAACATAAAGTGACGCTTCAGGTGGACTGTGCAGAGACAAATTGAAAGACAGACAGACAGACAGACACAAACACACACACACACAGACATAAATGGAAGATAAGGAGAAAGGTTAAGAGGAACACTGAAAGAACGAGGTCTAGCAAAAAGTAATGGACAAAAATCAGTCTTCTTGTAATTCTTATTCAACCATTAACACTTTTCAGATTCTATTCACTAAAGAAAATTATTAAATCAATCAATCAATCAATCAACCAATCAACCGATAAACCGATCAATCAATCATAAGCAACCCTGCTCCCGAATGATTCCACTCTGACTGGCACGGACTATGTAGACCTTAATCCAAAACCCCATAAATGTAGCTCATAACCAATTTAGAGTAAAGCCACCTCTGTGGGTTTGTACATACATTATATCTGATCCCTGTCATTCCCTATACCACTGTATGTATGTGTTTGTGCGTGTCCATCTTACCTATGTAATATTTCATCTCAGTGTCATGCTTGTTCATGAGCTCCAGCAGGCGCAGTTCGATCTGTGCCTGGTTTAGAAATGCCTTTTTGTTTTTGATGATCTTAATGGCAACCCATTCCTGCTCATGGTGGTCATAGGCCTTCACTACCTGTAGACAGACATCAACAGACTTTGAAATCAGATACCATAATAGAAAAAGACAAGTTTTTTCATGAGCTACATTAGTTACATGGATGATCATAATAAGCAGAAAACCCTAAACTTAGTAAAATACTAAATATCAACATATCATTTTAGATAAACAGGCCAAACATTTGCAATTTCAATCCATTTCAGATAGGAAGTTAAATACTTTTATTAATCAATCAAAAGAAAAATTGTACCATGTACACAATTAACCTGTTTACTTCCTGGCTGCATTCTGTCTGCATATGCTATCTGCCATGAAAAAATGCAAATGCATAGAGTATACAAACGGAGAATGGCTAAAGAAATAAATTAATTAATAAATCTGAAAAGGTTTCTGAGCTGAAGTGGACCTCTGAGGAGAGTTTGTTTTTGATACACACTCCCACCTCCCAAACACATACAAACTCACAATCAAATAATAGCAGCCACAGGGCTGCATAGTCAAAAGAGATCCAATTTAGTTCATTAAACATGTGCAAGAGTGATACTGCTGAATGGGTTGGCACTTAAAGGTGCCACTTGTAAGACGAAGAAACTGTAATTTTAAAAAATTTAAAAAGCAACAGAGTTTCCAGAAGTAACAGCTTCTGTGGCATGCCAAAGTTGCCCATATATGGCATTGCAGAGACACAGACCGCTAAGCACTCGGTACGGCATATAATTTCTTGTAGTATAGCTTTTGCCACTACATGCCAATATTGACTCACTTTAGCATCTGGTATGCCGCAGCTGGCGATGAAAAAGTCGGGCAGATTGAAGAGAACCACTGCTAAAAGCGAAAAGTTATTCATTCATTTAGTTAGATAGCTAGCATATGTTGCTTACGCAAGCACAATGGATGAAACTCTTGCAAAACGGCCTTTATTAGGTTTGGAATCTAAGTCTCCTGAAAAGAAATAAAGGTTTGCTGCCAAAAATAGGAATGATGCAAATTGAAGCAAGACAAGGGTAAATATTGGGGTGGCTTTTCCATGTTGGAGACAGCTCCTGGCTGAGAAAAACACTCTGATGCTGAACTCACCTCTTTTCTTTTGGATTGGAAGTAACAACTAACATTGGCTGTTTAGGGAAACATATCTTCAGCGTAAACAATGACCAAATAAACTGTAACGTTTGGGGATGAACTGTCCAGACGGCATGATGTGACTGTTGCGTCAGCAGGTGCTGACTGTGTCGCAGCTAAAACAGTGCTAAGTTATCTCTAATAATAAAGCGTTAAACTGTAAGGTTGCACTAATGCCACTTTGGAGGATGGTGACACAATATTAGCAGTATTACTAGGACCCAGTAGGAGTTATAGAATGGCTTGAATTTAGCACATTCTTACTCTGCTGTCTGTTTTGAACGTATTTATTGTAATTTACTGATGACTGTAAATTGCAGTTGTATTGACAGATAGCTAAAAAACTCTCTCAGCTCACTACAGTCTTGCAGCTTTGCATTACTGTTATGGCATGAGGCAAGATTCTAAGTTTAGAAACTTTGTTGTAACTTCCCTTTTAAATATTTAATGAAAATATAAATTTTACTAGTGTCACTGTGTAAAATAATTGGATGCAACCCTGTCCCCTGCCTCGCTGGAGCAGGAACTTATGGCAAGCCGTTCTAACATCCGCAATTCAATTCAATTCTTTCTGGTCAAAATGAACATTTCAGATATTCACAATGGCATTCTTCCTATCCACAAGTGTCATTTCAGATATCCACAACATCATTCTTACCAGGACAAATGACGTCACTCCCTCATTCTATACATGGGGTTTCTCATTATAAATATCTTCTATTCAATTATCCACAATATTCACAATTGAAATTATGGATATCTGCAATTAAATGCAACTGCAACTGTATACTGTATGCAGGTTCGATGTTAAGTTTTACCTGTGCTATGTAAGTTCAAGAGTGCACAGTAGTTAAATAAATGTTGAAATGACAGTGAGACATAAAACTGTACCATACAATGAGTTAAACTAAGGCTACCTGGGTTAAAACCAGGAATTGTACCTTCTTGACCAGCGGTCCCCAACCTTTTTTACGCCACAGACCGGTTTCATGTAAGACAATATTTTCACAGACCAGCCTTTAAGGTGTGGGGGATAAACACTAGCTTGTCGCCACATATTATGCAGAGCGGGCTTGGAGCGCGAGAATCACCAGTGGTGATAAATCTGTATTTTAAGTAGGATTCCTGATATTGTCTTTTAAATTCAGCTTTCTTTTTCTTGGAAGTCGTAGGCTCTTCTTCTGTCTCCTCATTGGGCCTTTTCCCCTTTCCACAGAAGCATTCCAAAGACGTTAGTTTTTTTACTCACTTTTGCTAGCTTGAGGGCTTAACTGAGGTAACATACCAGTGACTTAGGTGAGCGTCTTGACCTGTCTTAACCTGTGTCAAGAGGCACAGACTGATGTAGTTGGGAGAGAATCCGGTTATTTTTCAAAATAAAACATCTTTCAGACTCTGATCATCAATAATTTTTTTTTTTTTGTGCGGCCCAGAACCAAATGACAAACGGACCGGTATCGGTACGCAGCCTGGTGGTTGGAGACCGCTGTTCTAGACAAAATCAAACCTGTACATTATAAACACTACACTTAATACATTGACCCATGAGTTCAAACTGGGTCCGATTATTTGAAGCTGTACTCCCCTGAGTCTCTTCTGCTATCTCTCCTCGCAGATTCCCCTGGATGATTGTTCTTGAACTACTGCAGCATGGCTGCACTTTCTATTGTAATCGTCATGCAGATGTCTTCATCATTTTATTGTTATAATTTTGACGATAATGATGATGTGATTATTCTTCTTCCTCTTATTATTATTATTATTATTATTACTGCTCTCTGTCCTCTGTCGCTCTCTCTCTATCACTAAAATTCAGTCTCTCTCTCCAACACACTCTCTCTTTCTCCTCTCTCCCTCCCTTCTTCTCTCATTCTCTCTGTGTCTACTTCTTGCCCAACCTCTTTCTCTCTCTTGCTCTCTCTCCCTCTTAACCTGCAGCTCCTGTCAAATGGCCCCCCACCTCTGAGCCTGGATCTGTATTGAGGTTTCTGCTTGTTATAAGAAAGTTTTTCCTTGCCAAATGCTTGCTCATGTGAGAATTGCTCTCAATTGTTGGGTCTCCATAAATTGAATTTCAGAGTGTGGTCTAGACCTACTCTATATGCAAAGTGTCTCAAGACAACATTTGTTGTGATTTAGCGCTATATAAAAAAAAATTGATTTGATTTTTGATTTGAAGCAGATTGTGCCAAATTTTTTTAACCACACTCAAACAAATTAATGAGACTTTTACAGAAGTGCTCTGGCACTTGAATTGTTACACATAACACCTTTAAATAAGTTTTGTAAACACTAGATCACATGAGATCATCCCATCTGGTAAACAGTTGACCTGAAATCTTCAATCAGTACAATTTCAATCAGGCTGTAAAAATGTGTCCATATACCTGCAACTGTTGTTTACTTTAATTGGGGGAGTCAGATCCTAATGTCTCTGGCTCTCAGAATATTGGTTTGTAACATTTATGATGTGTTAAGTGGGTCCTAACAAGAAAAGCTTATGCTTTTGCTTTGAAGTTAATCTAAATGTACAAATATAATGACATCCACTAAATATATCCTGAAACTCAGGAAAATACTGTTAAAAAGAAATGTAACTCATTTTAAAAACACAAGTTGTCCTTTCAGTCCCTCCAGGATTTCGCGGGCGTTTTTCAAGATTGTTGTGGCCTAAAATGCCTGAATTCGCGGGAGCTTTTCTAAAAAAATGCGATGTAAGTTGCGATGTTTTAAGTGTATTTGTTGTGACGAAATTGCGGGAGACAGTGAAAATTGCTAAAAAGTTGCATTTTTTTTCTTTGTTTTGTATAATTCATTAAAAATTAAAGGTGACTTGTTACAGCAGGAATAAAACTGCACTCTGTGCATTAATCTAACTTACCTTCATTCTTTCAGTGCTCGCGACAGATCTGGATGCAACAGCTTCCATCACGATGATTTGTCTGGTCTGTGGTCTGCTCGTTTCACCCATTCTCCTAATATGTTTCGCGGTAGAGAAGTGTTTGTCAATCGATGATTTTCGTTTGTGTTCCACCACAATATTGCACAGGGTGCAAAACAGTTTACCTCCGCTTTCGTGAGGAACATCAGGGAATTGTTTTGCACGGTCTTTAGCAGTAATTTTTGTTGGTAAGTGAGAGACATTACTATCGCACATG
>JAQMCX010000057.1:21073150-21104245 GCA_029814765.1 Acanthurus leucopareius | reverse complement strand
GAGACTTTGATGTTATACTCATGTTATGTTGTTGGCGCAATGTTACGAGGAAGCTGCTAATAAAGTTGCATACGAGTGCACAGTGGATTCACGTTTATTATTATATTCGCAATATAAACAATCTACGTACCACCCCCCCCCCCACCCCCCCCGGTCCGCGGTAAAATTGTCAAGCGTTGACCGGTCCGCGGTGATAAAAAGGTTGGGGACCACTGTACTAGACCACTTCTCTAAACTTTGAGCTATCTGCCACCCAAGTTTCCTACCTACTATTTCTACCAGACCAGCCTTTTATAGTTGCCTTTGACGGGCCCTGATGAGCTATAGACATGAAACCTGGCACAATACATAAAAATTTATATTTTATCCGTCCAAGGAGCATTACCCCAATCAGCCATATGGCAGTGATGTAAGTAACACCCCAAACCCAATTTTGGAAGGGCCGCACCTCTTACACTGTGACTCCACTTGACTTGAAATTTGACAAACAAATCCAGCTCAATGTGCATTACAAGAAAGCCTCTTAGGCCATAAAGAAGTACACCATTATGGCCTTTCTGCCATATTGAATTTGGCAAAATGAAGAAAATAATAGTTACATAGTTTTAAAAAGTTAAAGTAGTTAAAGTTTTATTTTTGTTTTGTGAAATAAAAATAAAACTACTTTCAGAGTATCAACATCAGTACTTTTATATTTTTAAAGTATATTTTTATCCAAGCCATGTTTTCACTGTAAAATGTATTTGTTATTCTAATTTTATGTTATTTAATTATACTCTAAAGAAGAGGTGTGTAATATGATGACATTTGATCATCAACAATCAAAATGTTTCAATTATCCGCTCTTACAGAGAAATCATTAGTACTGTGCTACAATGCACATGATTAATTCAGTTCTATGGCTCATACACAAGTTAACTGCTAGCCCCAATTAGCCCCTAAGCCCTTATAGCTTACTTGTACCCACAACAACTGGCTTTATTTAAGAGCAACTAAAGCCCTTAAGTAAACTCCAGAACCCTTTTTTCAGCTTAAACCAACTTGTGGGAATTCAGTAGTGCTCTTGATTGAATAAGGTCAAGATCTAGATATTTTATTTTTAAGTGTGTAAATTCTACATATTTTGATATGCATAGATACATTGCAAGTATTAGCCACTGCCTTCTACTGGTTGAAGCCTGGCTATTGCATTTGACTTATGCTATTGGCAGATCTAGTTAGTGCTGATGTATGCAATTAGTACATACCTCCCTAACCAATCCGCCCCCTCCCCCCGCACCAACTCACCACACCACACCCCGATATAAAACCAGAAGCTCCTGCTTCAGCAGACTGAGCGAGAGAAGAATTACAAGCAGATTAAGAGAGAGGTAGTGAATTAGAAGTTAGATTGTATTGTTAGCAAAGATATTAACACAGATATCTGGAGGCGAGAGGTTTTCCACCTCACATTCTAATTTACAGCGCCATCATCTCATAATAAAACAATTAACTATATAACTTGTACCTTTGCTAACATAAGATGTGAAACATTGTAATAACAATCGCCTCAAAAAATCTCACTCAGCATCAACCAAGGTGTTAGCACCATGCTCCTCCCCTCTATGCTCTGCAGTACACATGCACGTTTAAAAAAACTTCACTTTTTTCTAGCATCAAAGTAGTGAGTTAGCTCATATGATATGTTTCCACCCTGATCAGTCCTTTAATTAATTCATTACACTTCTAGTGGGTGATATGTTTATGACATAGATAACTTTTTTTTTTTTTTAAAATCTGTACAGCACACTTTAAAATATGTTCTTGTACAAAGTTCAAAAGGGTAATAACCCTGGTTAACTGTCTGACCATTTGACATAAGCCAGCAAGTTAGACAGTAACTTTTTATGTTTAGCGTCTTAAAGGTAAAAGCCATTCTTGCCTTAAGCCAGTGCTTCTCAATTGTTTTCTGTTAAGCCCCCCCCCCAGGAAGAAGAAAACATCTTGCACCCCCTACCCTCCGCCACGACTATAAATAGCATCATTTGTCTATGAGATTGCCACAAGTACACAGAAAATTCTTGCTTTCGCCTTTGCCTCACGCTCCGAAACTAATTCAAAACACGATCGATTAGACGTGTCTTTGGAGCCCATCTATTTTCCATCATTTATCATTTTTCAAATTAAAAGCAAGAATGAATCAATTTTAACCCTTCATTACTTTTGAAAACAGTGATCACCCAAGACACAGCAGCGTGAAAGCGCCACTGCCACCTACTGTAGCAGATGTGCAATTACACTTAATTCTGGTACAGCAATGAAAAAGCAAACGGTAGTTTCGCCGTGCATGTTCTCTGGGGTCACACAATCCACCCATGGCATTTCACCCCACTTGACACCACACCCCCCCACCCCACTATTTGAGAAGCACTGCCTTAAGAACAAGAGATTATGAGATCACTTGTTACCTGTTTTCAGATTATTATCCAAATCCTACAAGTGGGTGGACAAATCTGGCTACAGGCAGAAGTCATCATGGCCTGCTGGAGAAAGTTTTAGTGTGAGCGAAAAAAGACAACCTATGCTATGAAGTCTTGCATTTCTTTCATTTAGCAGGCAAAAACAATGCGAAGAAGACTAACTTCTGTCAAGGAGATCAAATGATTTCCTTTCAGATGTAGAGGCAGAAGTTAACATGTCTGCCCCCGTGGTCTGCAAATGGGTACTCTTGAATAGGCCTAGTATATATTTTATTTTTTTAAAATTTACCGGTTCAAAGGTTAACACTTTGCCTCATTTCTTTTATGGGGCAAGTTGAGTTTGTGTTTTTAAACTGTGTTAAACTAAGTATTATTTATATATTTGAGCGTATATTTTAAATTATTTATTTTAAGGAGAATTTAAAAAGCTCAATGGAAGAAGTATTAAGGGAAATGTTCAAAAAAAATTCACAGTTAAAATAAGTTTTTTTAAGTTTAATAAATTCAAAAAACAAGATAATTTGTTAAATAATCATGATTAAGATTTTTTCCATAATTATGCATCCTTTGTTGCATGACTCTAAAATGAAGGGCGTATGTCTGAACTTGGTTTTGCTCATATTGACACACGTTACTTACACTGTAACACAAATCGCAAGATGGGTGTGTATTCAAGTGTATTATTTGACATGCTCAACATTAACAAGTAGCAAATGGACTGAGTCAGTGCAAATGTGAAGAGCAGCGAACAAATAAAGACCCACACTAGGAAGTGGCAGCTGAGACAAAAGAGCTTAAGTCCATAAAGTTACATTTAAATAAAAGTGCAATTATTCCAGGTTTACTACAAGAATGTACAGACACAGGTGCATACAGGAATGAGACCATCAGAAAAAGTAAAGAATGAAGAGAAAAGCAAGTCACACTGAAGTTTTTGTTAATTCTTAGAATTATTTTTGAAACCTGTGTGTTGCAGCTGTTGCACAGTCTAAACTTGTCCCAGACATGCTATGAGTGAGTCCATTGTCAGCTTCTTTTGCGGCAAAAAGACACCAACTGCAAAACCACTCTAGTGGTAAAGAAGCAAAAAATGCACTTGCTAAGCATCTATGGGATAAGGGTGATCTTAAAACAAAGACACAAAGTCTGGCAAGGAGAGGGCTACACTAGATGTTCTTTACCAGTATGCACCCAGTCTGGGATCTAATTGAAAAGATTTGACTAAATATTACAACCTAATTTTGTATTGCATGTTCTGACAAAACACTTTGCAGTACTCAACTATCTTTTAACAAACACCAAGATCATTTATTTTACGTTTAAAAAAGATAAAGTCTCAGGATATTGTAATAACTTTGCTATTTTACACCTTTTGTCCCTCTATAAAATATATATTTGCTACAGATTGTAAATGTAATGACAAAAATCTATGATCAGCGTGGTGGTGACAGTTAAGCTGTTGTGGAACACTGACAATGTTGTGAAAAGGACTAATCATCCAACTGGGCAAGTGTTTTTCTGGCTTAGAACTGCGATAGACTGAATGGAACTAAGAAGCAGGTTCAGCTGAACAGCTTCAGGATGAACAAGGCCTCAATGCTTGTAAAGTAGTTGTGCACACTTAATGTTTTAGGTGATGGTCTAACTGAAACCGATGGGATCTCAACAGAACAAACAAAAGGAAACATTCTGCAAACATTTCATCCTCGGGTGTTCATACTAAATAAGACTAGTTTCTCTAAAAACACAATATATAAAATCCAATTAGTCTTGTGTACCTCATGACACTGCTACTGCATTGACTAAATATCCAATTCTACCGCTACCCTGGATGATGAGTAGTTGTGCATATTTTCACAGGTTTATAACACAGTTCCGATAATGGGTTCGATATGAGAAAGTTCCATTACACCCCGAATCCGACCATTGATTTGATGAACAAATACTTAAAACAATCATGCAAACTTATGGTTCAATTTACTGAAATTTCATATAAGAAGACAAAGAATATGAACAAATAATTAAAACAATCATGCAAACTTATGGTTCAATTTACTGAAATGTAATGTAAGAAGACAAGGAACGTAAAAGCATTCAGGAAAGCAGACGTGAATAGAGGAAAGCTCCACTTTGTTTCTAAAATGATTTTACCAAAAGATAAACTGTTATCTCACTGCTGAATCGGCAACAATCTCAGATCACAACATATTCTGTTGAGCAACGACAGACAGAGGACCGCGCAGACCTTTACAGACAGACAGACATGAGATGTCGAGTCATGATTCTTCCAGCTGTGCATCAGCACTGATCTCATCATAGCCCTGTTACTTATCTAGAGGCATCCATCTCCCGGCAACTGGGTGCCTGTGTCCCTCTACTCCAGGGCAGGGTAGGGGCTGGGGCTGATGCGGTAGCTGAGCTAGAGGCCAGCCTTAGCTGCCGTAACAGATGAAATGCTGCAGATCTACAGAGGACAATCGTGGGTTGCTGGCCGGCTACTTTGATACAAAAAGCCATCGATGCCCGCACAACAAACCAGGTCACAACCAGCTAACCACTTAGTAGTGCACAGCAACACGTTTCGATCACGCAAAAATCAACCTCTAAACTAACTCTCAGCTTTGCTCTGTCGGCATCCGCCCCCATTGTATTTGGAGTCATGTCTTAACTAATAGCAGGTCGAGATATTATTGCTTTATAAACTTGCCTGGATACACACGCTGATCGCATCGATCATTTGGCTCTCAGTGGTCACATAATGTTAACGCTTGGTAGACTCGTTAGACGGTTAGCTGTTAGGAAAGACTCGGTCCTTAGGTAAACTAGAAGGACAGAGGATTGATAACGGCGGACTTGGATGACATTGGATGCTATGATGGTGTTAAGTCCATTATCATGTTGCACGTCTCGGCTACAGTAGGTGCGACAGCCAAGCCTTAATCGTTTAACAGGGTCAATCGTCCAGAACAGACAATAATCCACCTATTTCATCGTTGCATGCCTCCTAACCAATTAGTCACCTTTAAAGAAGTGGAAGAAGAATGGGGACACGAGGCCGAGTGACAGGGGCGAATACCGTAGGAAGGTGTAACGTTTACTTTATGCTGTCAAGCACTGTAACAACTGATTGAGTGTCAACCCTTATAAACAAGAACCAACCAACGCTAGCCCTATATTCATACATGGATAAGGTAGACGACGCCGACGACCGGATATTTCTTACCTCAGGCGGCGTGTCGAACCAAGCTCCGCGTAGCAGCCATGTTCGGAACCTCTAACTCCCTCCGTCCACACGAACCGAGACCCCTCCCCCGGGTCAGTCGCCCCTCTTCACAGAGAGATCCAAATTATGTGTTTTGAATTGTTTGTCTGCAAAATCCTGGTGAGAATAGTTTCCAGTAAAAAATAGTTCTTTTCCGAAGCTCAGAGAGCGGGTTGTCGACAAGAAATGATTGCCGGCGCAGCACAGCTAACCGTGCCTAAGGGGAGGTGGGCAGCCCGCGCCTTTACCTCGGACACCTCAATCTTCTTTCTATTCGGCAAATTTGATTTACTGGTTCGAAAGTTGTTCTCAAATATACAAGAGAGCACCTTACAACTATAGCGTGGGCCAGTTGGATTAACAAGTCCGTCAGCTTGTTCAATTAATTTAAAGGCAATAAGCTAACATTAGCCAGCTAGCTCTTAGCTAGCATGCTAGCTACCAGCTATCTAATAAAACACTGCCATTGGAGCTTGAAGGAAACAGTCCGCACACTGCTTGCTGCTTGGCTGGCAATGGCCAGCCGATAGGACGCTGTACAACACAGACAGGCGCTTTGTAAAAGTATATTTTAGCAGGCTTGGCTGAAGCTAGCTCTCAGCTGGCCAGCCCCTCCGTGATGTTAATATCGGTCAAAGGAGAGGGGCTGCATTGAGAGCGCACTCCCGACACCAGACAAGTACGGCCCAGCGCGTTCTAGAGAATTTTCCCACAAAATGGCTGCCAAAACAAATCCATCGTGGACAGTCACCCAATTGACTTCCAAAAAGAATTTTTGCTTTTGTTTTAATGAAATCGGCGGGTACTTATTTTCCACGTAGAAAAACATAAAAAGATCCGATTTCAAATAAATTTCGACACGCATGGGAGTAAAAAGAGTCAGTCTTATAAAAGGATAAAGTTTTAGAAGAGTCGAGCTCATAAAGTTAACAGAAAAACTCGGCAACGTCCTTCGCATGTGGGTACTTTCAGCTAAGTGTATATTACCCGGTTCTGCACAAACAACAGGCTATAACCATCATTGACTGACAGTCTGTCCTGGAAAATGTCTACTTCAGAGGGATATTGTGAGGCGATTACTTGGAACCAACAAATTTTCGCTGTTTAAATTAGTCAAAATGTGATTTTTATTCACAGTTTAAAAGTAAACCTTGTTATGATAGTAATGCAGGGCTGTTCAGTCAAAAATGATAACAAATCAAAAAAAGAAATTTTTTATTGGGACAAAGTTCTATTATGTCAAAAAAATAGCATGCATGTTGTTTAAGGCAAAAATTCTTGGAAATTACAACCATTTTGCTTTAGAAATCTGACAGTAGAAAGTTATGCTGCTGATATCAACTTCCTGGGAGAGAAGGGCAACAGACAAATGGCCATACAAAAACTAGATGATAGTTGAAAAAGGTATCCTTTTCCCTGATGTTGTTCTACGCCTCATTTCTTTGGTTTAGGTGGAGGTCTGAGGAGAAAAAGAAAAAAGCACGTTAGCAAAATGCGAAAAAAATAGCAGGATTTATAATAAATGTATAATTTAGGGTCTGGGTCTATGTGCCACCCTGTAACCGTGAGTCAACTCTCACAACTTAATAGGGAGGGGAAAATCCTAAACCACACAGTTCGAGTCATGGGGCTCTATTGCAGGACCCTAACTACTTTCTTCAGTCATGTTTCTGTCTGTTTATTTGTTTCACACTCAATTTGTAACCTCACTTCCCCTTGATTTTCACCCCTCACAGGTCTCCACTCACAACCAGGGTTTACATGATTCCCCACTGCTTTTATGAGACTGATACTGGTAGAGCTTAATAAATGTTTAAAAACTGAAAGATCAGTCACATGAGTTTGGAAGACAAATACAAAAGGTGAATTGTGTTAAAAACACTACCCAAACTGCTGTAACTTCCATCAAAACAGCAATGGATTATCAGTGACGTGGTTAAAAGTGTGCTTAATTTTTTGGCCAAATTAAATGGTTAAGATAATTTTGTTTATTTCAAACCTGTCTGAGTTCTTGTGTTTCTTGATCTGTGAAATTTATTTTTCAAAGAAGTCATTCCCGTTGAGGGGCTGAAGTCTTTGCCCGGGCAAGTGATTGCCCTGGTAGTGACTTCTTTGGAAATGATAAATGATGTTGATGATACTGGGAAATTTCTGCATAGAATGTTTTAATTTTAGAGGAAGAATTATTTTAAGTAGTGTGTAGTAATTTAACTTGCATCACTTATTTTAACGGAATGGGAGACTTATTCAAACTGCAACAAGTAAGCAACAGTTGTCTGTGATGAACTATATAATTGATAAAAACAATGTTGGGATGTAGGCAAGCAGAGGAGCTAGAGAAATCAAATCAGCCCAGTGTGACAGCACAGGCTTGTGTGTCCTCTAATCACACTTGCTACTGTGCTATAACTTTATCAATGTGGTGAACATTTTACTTTTTTAACACTCCACCAGATGGAGCTGTTTTGCCAAGATAACAGTTGTTTTATGAAGGTGTTGGCAGGGCATCCATATTCAATTTAAGCTCTAATGTGTTGTTCTTTTACAACCAAGGTAACAATGGAGCTTCAGGAATGAAATTTCACTAATGTGCATTCCAGCTTGCATTTTCAGGTTTAAAAGCTAGAAAACAGTTTTGGCAAAGGCACAAAGTTATCATGTACATATCAGTTGGGAAAAAGCTAAGCTAAGGTACAAAACTCAGCAAAAAGCAAAGGGGGTTTAGTTATTTCCTTCCTGAACAACTATTAAAAAGGTAACTTAAAGGTATTTAATTTGCTGATGTAAGTATAAAGCTAGATTAAAAGAAACAAGCAATTAAAATCCCTTAATTTGACTGGTCATCCCTCACTATGGAATGGTATGAAGGAATGTCAGAGGGAGTGAGCTCTTTTATCCTCACAATATTAGGGCTTCTTCTAAACTTACAAATAGGTCTGTTCCAAATAGTTAAAAACTTCATTCATAACACTGACACTGAATTTATAAAATCAAGATTAAATTGCGTGGGCTATCTGACTAACATTACACAAAGAAGTTTTGTTTTGTGTGGCTCTGACTCATTTAGACAGTGATTGGGTTCCAAGAGTGAGAGGGGGAAGAACAAAGAAAGGACCTCTGGGTTTGGGTTCAAGAGGACAGGCAAAAACATAGGATGCCACAATGCAAGACACTTCTGGAAACAAGAGACTGACAAATGGAATTTTGTGTTACCTGTTTCAATAAAGTTTGAATATTGACCCTTTTGAACTAAACAACTATGTAAAGTGCCAGCTGGCAGACAGGACAGATGCATGTGGTTACTGAAGCAGCCTGCAGGGCTAACCTGCAGCTATAGGTGTTCATGAAGAAGAAAACAGTGATCTGGCTAAGGGGTTAAGTTCCACACATTACCCTCCAAATAGGGAAGATTGCATGCATAAAGAGAATATTAGGACACACATTCTTGTCTAATGCAACACGGATAGGGAAAGGCACTGGGTTAAGAGCTTGCTAGCTTTAGAGTAATGATTAGTCACAAGTAGTTACGTGCAATCCAAGAGGAGCTATATTTCCGATCACAACATTTCCTACTCTAAGATTTGTTCTCATGTAAAATCGATATCTAAACTCAGTAATTTGAGGGCAAATGTGTATTTTATCATTAGTAACTTGCTATCAACAGGATGGTCTAATTAAACCCTGCTGATAGGAACTACTTCTCCTTCCACCTGACAAAATCATGTGCGCACTATGGCTGTGTGATGTAGCCTATTTGAAGTGAGCAAAGTGAAAGTGAAAGCAGACCTTTACATTTCCTGCAGAGACTTGACACTGATTATGACTGATGGTAAAAGTCATGTGTAGGCTTCCTACTTGTTATTTCCCTCTGCTGAGTACAGGATATACAAAACCCTCTGTTAATCCCTACAGGGAAAAATGCTTGGCAAAATATGCATATAACATATGTCTATTAGGAATACAATATGGGAAAAGTATTGTATCAGTATCAGTATTGGTGGTGTCAGCTGGAAAATCACTTGGTATTACATTGTGAAGCAGATCAGTGGTATTGCTCTTCACTAGTTGCAAGTTCAGGCTGGGGCTGCTACATGACCGTGGAGCTTTGAGTATAGTGTAAGTGGAGTGGAATGGGTTGAGCAGAGGGACTGACACCAGCAGACAGCTGCTGGTGATGACGACACACCAGACTGCTGGCAAGACCCTCACTGATATGTTATGCTACTTAAACCAAGAGGGCACTGAAAATACATACTGATATTAGCGTGAGAGCTATTTTGCAGTTAGCACCATGTGAGTAGCAGAGTACAGCAGTGAGTTTGCTTAATGGAGCTTGACACACAACAGGACTGTTCAGTGGAACAATCAGGTAAATAGTGAACTGAAGGTTCATTAAACAACTCTACTCTACTTTAACCCCAACCCTATGCCTTTGCTTTTTTACACTGAACCTAAACATAAACATAATGCCACCCCAGTAAGTGATTTTAAATGGAATTCTGGCATTGTAGAACATAGACAGACATGAAGGGTATGACATATCACTCTACATCTGCCTAGTCTTCGCATCCAGTGTTATGTATAACGTGTGTCAGAAATAACTTTTTAAATAATAACAATGACATAATGTGGCAATAATAGTAATGTACTGTCTTTGTCATATGGTGGTTTTCCTCATCTTCTGCTAGCATAGTTAGGAGCCCCCAGGCCTTGATGCAGACCCCAAACCCAAGAGATTATAGTTTGTTGTTGTTCTCAGTTAAGTCGTTCTAAAAATCTCCCACCATAAGGTTGCACACATGACACATTGTAAAAACATAACACTGGAGTTTACACAGGTCAATTTGGGGCTGTAACTGCCTTGCTTGCAATCAGAGACAGAACAACCACCACCCTCCTTTCCACTTTTATAACTTGTAGATAGAGCAGTGAAAGGGCAAAAAGGAAAAATTTCAGAATTTTTCAAAAATCTGTCACTATATTCTATCTTCTTTATTTTTATATTATTCTTAATTAAACCAATTAAACCCTAAAGGCTTAACTTATGTCACCTCCTAAAACAGTTGGCAGCACCACTGATGACTCAAGTTTGCGGTTGTAAAGAGGGTTGAAGTTTCTTTGAGCTGGTTAGGAGGCATAGGCATAGCACTCTCATACTACAGTACCTGTAAATGCCCACTACCACAGCATGGTCTCTCTCATAAGGCTCCAATGTTAGCTGTTCCTGCGGCTTCATGTTCTCAGCACTCATCTTCTTCACTTCAGAAGCAAATACGGCCTCTGGAGCTGCTGTTGAATCTATACAGTTAGCCTGAAAAGAAACATCAAAGTATGCACAGCAGACATTAAATCCAGAATGAAAGAAAAAATATTAAAATGATAAAAACAAGTCATAAGCAGAAATGATTTGATTAGCAATTTCAGTAACATAGCAGTAATATCCTAAACAAGTTTTATGCCCCAAAGTCAGTCAGTCCATTAAGTAGGTTATATAACCAGCAGATATCAAATTTCTTGAAAAATAGTCCTGTCATTGCTTAAGACCACACCAATCAGCCCTATCTTCGCTGTCTGAAACTAAAACTTGGTTTCATTATCATCTCTGGACTAGAAAATTTGAGTTAATAATCTACGGATGTTAAAGGTTAGAGGACTGCCATTTGTGTACCTTGATGGAGATAACAAAGTGTCCTCCATTCTTCAGAAAGTTGTGAGCGTTCAAAGCAACAATCCTTGTCTGATCAGGCTGGGCAACATCAGCAAAAATCACATCCACCATACCTAGCAAGGGAAAGACCATTACTCTCTGGACACACAGCATCTAGTCACATGTTTATGTTGTTGAGGATTCAGTCTGTCTTCATGGATGTAGAAGTTGGCGATGATTCATACAGCTCTGCCTAATGCTTTTTTCCACAATGATATTGACATTAACATCATGCATCATGTAGGTAATTAACCACAAACAAGACAATCGGTCTTATCTGTGATCTCACATACATGACCAGAAATGTATTTAGCAATAGCACTCATGAGCAGGACTTGCTTTAAGTATTTTCTGCCATGGATCGAAAACTTTTTAACTATAACATAAAAAATTGGAAGAGCACTTGACACTTGGACAGACTTCACCACTAACAGCGATTAAGTAATTTACATACAACTCTGTCAAAAACCACAAGTAAACTCCCTGTTACACTCTCCTAATTAGTTGGCGATCTGTGCATGTATTAGATAGTTATTGACCAACCATGTGTTTATTATCTCCACGACCTTGACTGTGCAAGCAGAGCAGTCAAAAAGACAAGCAGATGAAGATGTCACTTTTGCAGTAAATGTACAACTAACACTACAGTTTGTGAGTAAATAAAGGCTGCAGCTTAAAGACCAAAATAAAGCTGCTGTTGTTTCCAACTCCTGGAAAATCAAATGGAGTGCAGCATTACCACGACAATCAGCCAAAATCTGTGTATGTTTATAGAGTGCTTACTGCAGTGGAAAAAGACAATAGAGAAAAAAGTAGGGAGAAAAGAGTCATGCCCAGCTGAACCATGGTGTGGAAATGTGGCTAAATTATAATGGCAATTGAGTTTTTAAGTGTCCTTAGAAGTCCAGTATTTGCGATCTGGTTGATATATGAGGGTAAAAAATAACCGGGTCGAGAATGAAGGACAAGCCAGCAGCATCTAGTTTTCTATGTCCAGTCTGCAATATGAGTCTGTAATCAGTTTTGCTTATATATCAACTTGCTTTATTCTGTTATAGTGTATCAGTGATGTGTCAAGTTTAAGTTCAATAGCCATAGTGTTTTGCACCCTCCACTGACACTAAGGAACAAAAAGTAATTGGTTTCCTGTACTTTGATATAAAAATGAAAAAAAAGGGCCCTTAAAAATGTATGCTTCAAGTTTGTTCTGTTTATCAATTGTTACTGTGATCAAGTTGTTCTGAAAATAAAATTGTACTATAAATATTTCATTCTCATCATACATGACAGTGAAAATAACAGGTGATAAAAAGTAGCAGATAATTTTTGTACTACCCTATCTGTCAGAATAAAGGACAAGAGGAAGTCTTATATAACTTCTGCAGGTGAACTTGGTGCAGCTTTGGTGCCTTCAGCTACTCTGTCTAGTTAAACCCAGTGCTGACAAACATTAATTGACTTTTTCCACAATAAGAATTGGACAAAAACTCCTATAAAGATATCTTTTTTAAATCGGATTTTGCTACTTGACCGATTACATCATCTTGCATTTCAATAACATTTCTGTCACTTGATTGCTAACATGACTATTTTGTGGAATTATTATAGTTATAGACCAAATTCATCCACAATGCCAGATAAACAAGAGATCAAGACAAAAAGGTTTTATATTTAAAATAGAATAAGCCGGGACGCCGTTTAAATCAAATGGTAGCGCTGGCGTCCCATGTATGGAAGGTTCAGTCCTCCACGCAGTGGTCGCGTGTTCGAATCCGGCCTTTTGTTGAATGTCAACCCCCCCCCCCCCCGCCCCCCCCCAAATCAACCTGACCCAACACTTGCCCTTCGTAAACAAACTGTAAAATCATATTCAGTGTTTAGTCGTTATTTCTATACTAGACTGATGCTGGAACCATGATAACAATACCATGTGTCTTCCTCCAATGTATGGGCAGTGTTACTTCTGTTGCCCAGGAATACCTACCAACCAACATGCGGTATTTATGTGGGTGACGAGCATCTTCTATGATTGGAATGATGTTGGTGCGTTTCTTTGCCACATTGAGTAGGTCTCGACCTGAACGATGGGAAAACTCCACAGCATAGACCAGCCCATCCTGTGACCAAAGAAACCAGTAACTTAAATCTATCCTTTGAGCTTAAATGGGTCCTTTATGTAAATAAGGAAAATAACACAAAATCGTTTCAGAATCAATGTAGGATTCTGCATAATGACAAATATTTTAGCTAACCTGTGCCTTAAAATTAATCGATTTAATCTATAGAGTTAAGGACATTTTTGACATGCACAAACCTATAAATAATCCCACCACTGAACCCTTGGCTGTTTGAGCTGCCTTAAGCTATATTTATTAAAAGCAAAGCCAGCATGCGTCTAAGTTGTGCATACATTGTTATTCCACTGCAAGTTAAGCTACTGACGTCACAATACACCTGAGTGGACGGTTTCAGGAAAATAGTTTTTGAAGTAGATGAATTTGTTCATCCACACACATTTATTAAACACATCAAAATTGTCTTTATAAAATAGATAGAGAATATTGTCAGTATAACAATCACTTTTTGGCACACTGAGCAGATTTTAAAAAGTTCGATGATACTGTACAGTTATGGTGTGAAGTTCCTGTGAATATTTAGATGGAAAGGGGGCATATGGTTCAAAGGTTGAGTTTGATTGAGATAGATTAAATAATGTTAACTTTTGAAACTAGCAACAACGCAGTACTCACCGGTCCGACTATGTCTGAAACATGGGATACTGTGGTGCCGGAGGCAGCTCCTAGGTACATGACCTTCGCTCCAGGCTTGATATGGATCTGGTCTACTCCTCCCAAAATAGCTGCTGCAAGCTTGGAGCGGAACGGATTCCAAGCTCTGTACTCAATCTTAGAGTCTCCTTCCTAACAGATAAACAGTATGGAAACAGTGAATACTAGTTTTACTAGTCCCGACAATATCAATGTGCTACCTAGATTGGCTGAAAACAGTATTATTGTAAAGCGCAATCTTACCTCCACACTTATCCTTTTCTCTCCATACACAGACTCTCCTACCACCATGTTCTTGGTTACCAGGGCATCCTCCTTTCCTCTAGAAATGAACACTCCTAAGTTGACAGACATCCACACTATATGTCAGTGTCTAATGGACACATTAAGGCAATTTAAAATCATTAGTAAGTCTTGTCAGAGCGAAGTGGCATTATAGTGCTAGAAAGTTTTTCAAACTTTAAGAATTATCTATGTACTCAAAAATAAACATTTTTATAAAATTAAGTTTCAAGAAATATCAGCCTGATATTTACAACTTTTCAAATGCTTTGTCAGTGTCATTGCTACCACAGCTACCACAGCTATCACAACTACCACAACCACCACTACAACTACAACTACAACTACCACTACCACTACCAATAATAATAATAATAAATATCATTATTATCATTACATTATCAGCACCCGTGCTGTAGGTGCTGGGGTAAAATATTCCCTTCTAAAATTTCCTAATTCCCGGCAAAAATTCCCATCAGTTGGAAAGACACAGTCAGGAAACTCGGCACAATAATAGGGAAGTGTGTGCATTAGATTAGGAGGAAATATGAGCCTATTCAGGTACATAGTTGTGCTGTAATTTAAGACTCCAAATTGGAAATTTGAAAAGCCAAGCCCCTCACACCCTAGTCTGATTGACTTAAAACTTATGAGGTGCAACTCAATGTGCTGTACAAAAAAAGCTTCTTGGACCATGAGAACCCTAATTTGCATTAGTGATAAACAGTAACATGACATCTACTTTTTGGATTTTGACTTACACCACACCAAATTTGCTACACAGCCTCTGGGGATAAAGATACACATTTATTTTATAAATTATCAAGGTCATTCAAAACACATGGCGGCTATCGACTTAAGAAAATTTGCAAAGGCAGGGCTTAGTGGGAAATAAGTCATTGACTGTTCGTCCAAATTCATGAAGGTTCAGAAGTCCCTTTAAAACGGACTTCAATTACTGAAGTGACTAGGCTCAATTTTGTGAAGCCCAGAGTCCCCCTTTAGTCGCTCCCAACTTGGCTGACTGATTCAGTTGAATGCAAAAGGGGTTTGAACAATCCAACTACTGCTTGGGGCTGTGCTTTTAAATTTGTTTTTTTGCATTTCCTAAAATATTTCCTTTAGAAACATTAAGAAAGTAATGTAGCACTTAAATGCACAAAGTAGGTTTAGTTCTGATAGACAAATCATATCATACAATTTAAGCAACAAATGTTGCCTAAACTAATGGTCATTTTTTTTACAATTTTTTCCTTGTTTCCTGTCTGTCTTTCCATTGGCAATTGCTCTTAAATTTAGTAGTTTTTTCTTTGTTTGCTTGCTGTTTTTTTTTTTTTTTAATGAAATTACTTATTTCAAATTCAAAGACAAAAGCTTTTTGTTTGGACTCTAAACATCCTTTACATGATGAGTTTCAGATGCTTCCATCAGGGTGGAGAGTAAGAGTTGAATGACACCTGGTGAAATAAATTCCAAAATAAAGTCAACATAAAAAACATCTAACCTGTCCAATCTAAGCCCAGTTTCCACTGCATGGAAAAGCTCTGCTGGATTATTTTTTTTTTTTCTTTTGGTTTTTCACTATTAACATTTATGGATAGCACCTAGTACCCTTTTGTTTTCATCTCTACTGAGATTCCAAGCAAGCTGAGGTAATACTATCCGCATTGAAAAACAAAGTCAATAATTTCTTGTTACTTAAGGAGAATGGAGTAGAGCCAGCCTGTATCGTGCACTGGAAACAAAGCTTTTATGACTGCTTCCCAAATAATTCAGAATAATTAGAAGTAGAACTAATAAAAAAAAAAAAAAAAAAAAAACCTTCGTGTCTGTGAGGCTCAACCAAGACCTTCTTCCCTCCTCCAAAGCCTCCTCTGCCGCTTCCCCTCCCTCCTCTGCCTCCTCTGCCTCTTGGAGTACCTCTGCCACCCCCTCGACCTCGAAATCCTCCACCTTCTGGGGACTTAAATCCTCCACCTAAAAAACAGTTGTTTTTTTTAATAGAGAATCTCAATAAATATTAGAAACAATATTTGTGCCCTGGTACAAAAAAAAACAACTGTTCCCGTTCTTTTACTGGAATTAACATGTTATACTCAAAATTTGTTGGGTTTATAATCGTTAATTGATTGACAGTAAATATTGACTTCGTCTAGTCACACCTCTTCCTCCTCTAAATCCTCCTCGTCCCCCCCGGTCACCGAATCCTCCTCGTCCTCCTCCTCTCCCCCCTCGGGGACTAAAACCTGAGGGGGAAAAAAAAAAAAAGACATTTTTTAAAATTAGTTATTTATTACAAACACAGATATAGTGACAAAAATATGGCAGACACGGCACAATTTCAAAAGTAGTTTGCCTTAGCAGAAGTGAGTTCAATCTATGTGAACCACCTTGAATGCCTCCTACACAAGATGGTCCCAAACTGGTTTGGACTACTAGAAGATAATAGAAGATCATGCAGACCACCCTCTTAACCTTTATTAACACTGCAAGCCTTAGTGCTCAGTTTGGATTTTTTCTAGATCCAATTTTTAATGTGGCTGTTCAAATTTCTTTTTTTTAATGTGACCCACATTTGATTACAGTGTGAGCTGATCATGATTCTAAAATAACTGGCACGCATAAAAAAACAACAATACTTTACACACAGCATGTGTGAAGAGGATGGTCGCAAACATGGAGGCCACAGATGTCAGTGTTTGTGGGTTCATATGTATGTTATTGTGCGAGGGAAGCAGGACAATGTGAGAGCAGATAATAGCTTGGAGGAGGATGAAAACAAAGAAAGGTGAGCTTTGGCAGGTTCCTCTGTGCAGAGGTGTGTGTTGATGCAGAGTCAGGGCCAGGAATGAATGGGGTTGTGACATGATTGGCCTGAAAGAAAACAAATGTCATTTAACATTTCAGGATGTCAAGGGCAACTTTATCCGTCAACACTTCTCTGGTCAGACAGTTCAGGTGGTCACTGCTTGAAAGGCACTTCTGGCAACCCTTTCCCTGAGGAGTCTGCTTGAATATCCTTGAATATCCAGTTTTGCATAGTTGTTTCGGACAACATCAAGTTACCTCAAGGCGATGACCTCCACAAGAGTGTAAAAGTTGGATGATTACTGATATGGTCAGTTGGTTGTGCACACTGCGAGAGAATTTTTCAAAATCAGATCTTTTAAGATATTTGATTTTGAACCACATTTGAAAGTGGCTCAAATGGGAACTGAAAAGATCCAACTCGGTGGCTTGTTCACACAATCATGAAAAATTTGTTCTGAGTCACATTTAAGGGTGTCTGGGCCACTTTTGCCTGCAGAGTAAACGTCGCAAATTTGACCCAGTCCACTTGCATTAGGTCCCCTAATGGTAGCAACTGGGGTTGCCACCCATCCCTTATAATTCAGAATTGTCCTATATTTGAGAATTAAAAACTGTGTCCCATTTTGAATCAATATGGGACAGTCCTTATTCTGTATTTCTGGGTTGTTCTGAATGTAGCTTCATCTCACCTGCATTCTGAGACCCATCCTACTTTGCCCCTGATTGGGTAATACTTGCTTCAATAGCTGGTTTGGTTAGGTAGTTTAAGATTGTCAGGGTCAGTAGCAATCGAGGCAGAGGTGGCATGTATCTCAGCTGAAAACTGATAAAGAATAATGGCTCAGGCTGCTCTAGATTTTTTATTTATTTATGTATTTTATTTATCCTTTATTTAACCAGGAAGGTCCCATAGACATGATCTCTTCTTCCACGTAGCCCTGGTCAAGACTACATACAAGACAGGCATTGGCACAGTAGAGGCACAACAAGAGTTTGTTTAAAAGCCCTTTCATTTGTGGAGAAACAGGACACATAAAGAACTTTAAGATACTGACATACAAAGTGATGCTTGGTAGCACAAGTAGCATCACCATCCTGAGATTTAATTTTATTTTATTTTTATGATTATTTCTTTATTAAAGTCAATCTATTCTCCTGTACTATATTCTTTAAAAAATTGAAGTGTCAAAGCATTTGTTTTTTCTATAGTTAATATGTAATGAATCATATAAGTTAATATGTTGATTTTCCGAAGTGGAATTAATTTGTCTAACAGTGTAATGTGCATTTCATCATACACAAGTCGTTTCTGAATCTGCCTTTACACTAAGGTTTAGTGTATATTTTTTGAAACTACGATTTAAGTTTAGATTTATCATCAATGACGCCACTGGGCCAGTGAGGAGCATGGCCCCGCTGCTGCAGGCGCCCTTGTTTTTCTGCATAAAAGGTGGCAACCCTTGTAGTAAGCAATGATCTCTGTTGACCACTGTTGTTGTACGGACCAAACTCCCTATGGGGCTAATGTTAGCAAACGCTATACTTTATTTTCTAGCTTCAACCCAGTGCCACACAGGCAGGATAAAACTTCAAAAACTCATACTTAAACCGTGAGTATAACGAAACACACGAAGCTCTTATAATATTTTTTTCTAGTGATATAACTATAATGGTGGTTAGTTTTGCTGTTTTGTTGTAGGACCTACTGAACGAAAAGTCAACACGTGTTAAGCGACCTGAGGGCTGCAGTGTGCTGGTGGCACGCGGGTTTTGTTTAGACTGATGGTTCCTAAAGTAAAATCATTAATATAACCTAAAGGTTTGTCAGCTACATTATTGCAGAAAAAGCTGGTCACTTGGCATAAGTTTTCTTTGTATTAAAAACAAATGACTGTAAGGTTACTGAGCAGCATGGCGGTGAAGGCCGACCCCGAACTAAATCCTTTTAATCTGAAGCACACGATGGACAGGCTGACTGAGTATGCACTTTAACGTAACTTAAAACACAATAACAAGCGATGTGAAACATATACTGTACCTGGCTTCATGGTATTTGGTTTCTTGCTTTTCCAATAACCGGACACAGTATCACTGCACGTGTATATACTTGAAGACCACCTTCTGCTTCCTCTTCTTTCTTCTTCTTCTTCTTCTTCCTCTTTTTCCTTTTTTCCTTTTGCTTTTTCTTCTTCTTCGGTTGCATTACCGCCACCTATTGGACTGCAGCGTGGAGTGGGAGAGTAGCAGTTTAAGAAACGTTTTGGAAATCAAATCTTTTATATCATCCAGGTTTCCCTTAAAAACACAAACTGTTGGCAATACCTATGTCACGAAATTTCTCCAAGAATGTTCTCCAGGGTGAAATTGATCTTCGCTAGTTTAAATGTTTCTCTGAGTTTAATGCCTCTCCTCTCTCCCCTTGTTGTCACTTAACTGAACTAATACATGTAAGAGACTGTTTGACCACAGTGTGTGCTCAACCCGTTGGATATTTACCAATCATATGTACAGTTTTACGTAGACCTGTGTGCCCTATTCTTAATGGAGTAATAACTGTGTCCTCCCTTCTGCTCCTACTGACCTTCCTTCCAACACCAACCTGCTTTTGAATATTGTGTAGATGTCTACCAGTGACCTCAATGCCCCAGAACTCCTGCCATGTTAGCTTCCGCTTTACTTACTAAAATGCTAAACAGAATTATCTGAGATTTCAATGACTGTTCTGCCAATATGTCCACATTCTAATTTCCTTCTGCAGTAATATGTGCAGGAACCCAGATGAGACTGACAGTTATGCTCTTCAGATCCAGCCTGCAGATAATGTTGAATATGGTATTCAGAATATCCTGCCTGCAAGATTTTGAAAAACTATGACAAACTATCCAATCATATTCTTCATCAGACACAATCACTTTATTCTTCTTCAGAGGCCAGGCAGCAAGGCTGCCTGTCCCTCTTGGTTTTGTCAGTGTTTTTATTAAGGTTCCAAGCACAAAGTGCTGGAACCCTATCGTTTTTGTTCTGATTATTATTATTGTTTATTATTATTATATATTTATCATTATTATTATTATTATTACTAAGCAAGAAAAGTTTGATCAATCTTGTAGAGATGGTGGCACTGATGGTGGTACTTTTACATTTTGGGCCATAATTCCTTGACTATACGTTTCACCAACAAAATTCTTTTATTATTTGATTCTGTGGATCCAGACAAATCTATTAATGTGGGCCAGACCTCTTTTCACGTGGAAACTTTTCAACCATGTTCAACTTTGCCCGAAACAGTTTTTTTGCATTAAGTCCTAGAGATTTTGATGAATTTGCACAAAACTTTGTGGAAATCTTTATACCCAGCCAAACAAACCTATAAGTTGGATTTTGGATTTAAGCAAGTGGGAGTGATTTAGCCACTGATTAACTTTTGCTAAAATATAAGCTGACACAAATTTGTCGTAAATAATTCATTTTTCTTTGAATTAACACTCTCCTGGAGAGCTGAAATTTCTCCACATTTACTAATTAAAGACAAAACATCGCCTCACTGCAACCTATGGTCAATTCAGAAGTCCATCACTCTATATTTTCAAAATATGCATTATTCATTAACATCTCAGTTCCCATAAACCTTTATTCAAATGCTACCAAACTTGACAGAGACATTCTTTAGATGCTACATGTCATCTGTTCCAAATTGGGTTCAGATCTGTCAAAAGATAAGTCTGTCATGACATTGAATGTATTACTGTAAATAATGCTGTAGGTACATTTTGTATTTTACCAGACGTCTAATCAAACTTAACCAAAATTATTTACCTCATATTCCATATCATCACAATGTTGTGTGTTTTTTTCAGAGTTTTATCTCAAATAGTCAAATTGTTGTGAACTTTTAAACTTTTAGCAGTCAAGCCAAAAAACAACAGTAGACTGCTCAATTGCAATAATGGCTGCCACCTGTGGAGTGTGACTGACAGAGAGGGCAGACACAGGAGACTGGCATGACTTAAAACCCAGTGTTTGAGCCGAATCTGAATTACAAGAGAGGCTGAAATTCATCTTAAATCTCACCAGAATTTTTGTCAGAGTCTTAAGTGCAAATGGACAGCCTGAGCACGTCGATGCCAAAAGTTTTAACAAGATGTGGAGAAAACCACCTCCCCCTTATGGTGCAGACAATAAGTCACTCTTGGAAAATTAGATCACAATTAGATCACAGGTTCAATTCCCCAGGTGTACACTTGAACATCAGTGTGGAAATTTACTCATGTGACATACAATCAAATTCTTCAGAAGGTCATACAAGTCATAAATTGCCATTTCTGCTTGGAACCTGATCATTGCTGCTTGCAGCTTTATTTATCTCCTTCTACTTCTTCTTCCAAGGAAATCCAACTGCCCATGCATGGAAATAAACCAAACTTGGCAAATAGGTCCAGTCCCATGCAAAACCTCAGCTGCAAACACAAGCCAACAGTCCTGATGGTGGCACTACAGCAACTGCCTAAATTTAAAAACTTAATAAAATTTCTTACAAATCATCTGTATATGCTACAGCTCCGCAACTCACACAAAATGTAGGCCTAATTGTGAAGAAACTTTTGTACACTGCCAATTATGGACTCCATCGCTCAGTTTTTATCAAAAACTGTAAAACTAATTAAACCTATCTCCCCCCACATTTTTTGCTCAGTCGACATCAAATTTGCTACAGGGCATCTTCAAACTATCCTACACAAATGTTCTACGCTAATTTTTGATTATCAAATATTTAGCCTACAGTGTATCCAAATGTTTGACTCAAAATGGTGCTGTAAACATATTCTTGCAAATTCTTGCTGAATAAATCTTCAAGGTTCGTAAAAAAAATGACAAAATTTTCCTGTCATGGAAGATTAATTGTCTAAAATTTCAGAAATTTACCTCGGAAACTGAATTTTTCAAAAAACATTTGAATTTTATCCTCCCTTTAAGCAACTGTGCTCAGTAGAAAACATTGCATTTATAAACATCAGTTTTTTACCTTTGCAGTAGTCAAAAAATGTCAACATCTCTATGCTGTGTATGCAAATTTCAGAATTTTGTCTTGATAACTGAGTTTTTGACAGCACTTTGAAATCTGCCTTTCCATGCACAGACTGCTGATATACTGCACATGGTGGTTGTCTTAGTCATAATGTGAACTCTTCATTTCTCACTTGGCATGTAGCTCACCGGGATAGTGCCCTGCCAGTAGTGATTGAGGTTGTGAGTTAAATCCTAAAGTCATGCAGAAGGCTCATCATAATCCATAGTTGCTCAGTGACTTCCAAATTATCTGCTGCTTGCTGCTTAAAATGCTTACCCTTGACCCATTGCTGCACAGCAGCTATAATTATTATTACTATTGTGCCTAGAAAATCTTCTTTCCCATGCATGAAAATAAATGTAACTCTGCACAAAGGTCTAGATTGATGGCAAACTTCCTCAGCTGGCTTTGTAGGCTCATAGATCTCATGGTGGCACTACTTCGTCATAAGTTTTTCACTTATGTAACAAATCAATCTTTGTAAAAACAAAGCATTTTGAAATGTGCCTTTCCATGCAAAGACAGCTGATATCCTGCACCCTTGTGGTCAGGTCACTCACACTCACAAGCAAACCCATGCTTCTCTCTTGGCATGTAGCTCATTTAGATAGTAATTCAACTTTGATGTCTGTGTTTGTGAATTCAAGCCTCAGAACATGCAGAACACACTTTTTATTGCATTTTTATTTACTGTCTTAAAATTTGTCTTCCATGTTCTGCCAAAATTGTCCAGCCCATTGCTGCACAGCAGCTAGCGTCTTCTTCTTCTTCTTTTTCTTCTTTAATTCAGCAGACTAGATGCTTCAATGGCGCATTGCTGCCCCCCTCCGTGAGTATGGGGAACTCATTGCATTAGATTCATATAATCCTGTGGAATGGAGCTATTCCAGCAGTCTTTCTGTTATGTATAAATTTTGTTCATTTCGTAAACTAAGGATTATCAACATACTGCACCTGTTCACTCCAAACTTTGTCAATTTGCCAAAAAAAATTCTTTTATCATCTGAGTACCTCAAGCACTGTAAGATGGCATGTTTCACTGTCTGCACTGACATCTTCCATCAGGGTGTTTCCCTATCAGGGCCAGCCCACTATGCCTGAAATGACCTAATCTCAGTCTCAACAATATAACATGATCAGTTCTTTGACCTACTCATGCTGTGGCAATTCTGTGTAATATGACCTGCCTTCTTTTCCTCATTCCAAGTTTTATGCCATATTCTGGAGACCCTGTATCTAATTGATAAATACATTTCTTCTGCCAGACAAATATCTACTTTTTCTTTAAAAAATGCTTTTTTGGCAATAGCATTCACAACCTATTACTATTACTAATTTCGTGCGCATGCTTGTGCCAGGTCATTTTTTCATCAAACCATACTCCTAAAAATTTAAATACTTCAATCCTTTCTAATGTAGCATCAAACAATGATAGGTTGTGAGCTGATTTTTTCTTTCTGTACTCAAACACTCCATATTTAACTTTCTAAGTAGGCTTTCTCAGTCCCCATTCATTTGCCCACCCAAATATATTATCCAGTGCTTTTTTCATTGGCCTTCTTATTCCTCTCCTTCTTCTTGTTCTCTTTCTTCTTCTTTGTTGTTTAATGGTGGTTGGCAAACCAGCTTTTGCATAACTGCCAACAACTGGACTGGAGGGTGGATCAGGAGAATAGACAGAAAACAACAATGAAAAAAAAACCCCTTCTAAACTTGTTCTAGAAGCCCAGTATCATTAATAAATTTGATAATCTCCTTTTACCTGCAGTCCTCCCAAGTAATCCTGGTAATGAATAATCATAATATTTGGCTCCCTTCAATAACTGAAAAATGTTATTTCCTGCACTATTTATATTTACTGCAGCAAAGAAGTACATTTTCTACTGTTTTTGTCTAATTGCAATGTGAACATTTTCCAGTGGAGCGCTTTCCTGTTCTGTGTAATGTGTTAGTGAGTCTTGGGCTTTTGAAGTGGCTTGATGGCAGTGTTAAGCCAGAGAAGTTTTCACAACATGTAAGAATATTGTTGCTTAGGTAAGGCTTGATCCCTCTATAATAGTTTAATATACATATTGAGCTGGATAAATGTTGTCTATGATTGTTAGTGACTGTATTTGTGCTACAGATAAGTGCTAATAATAATTGCTGAAAAAAGTGCTATATCACCATGCTGTTTGAGTTAGTTTTTTAATACTCCAGTGTGGATCATGTCGACACATTCATTTAGAGACCGTCTCGCTCTACCTTACCTCACCCTTTATGTTCACTATAGAAGAAGTAGTTTATGCAAGCCTTATTAAAATGAGAGATTGCTCTTTGACGAAGTTCCCTGAAAGTTTGGCACTATATTTTTTCCTACATATACATTCTTGCTGTATTTATTCTCATATAAGTTTGCAGTGCTTTCTCCTTTATTCTGATATCGGCAATGTTGATTAATATTTCACATTTATGTGATCAATCTTGCATTTTGTGCCATTTGTGTAATTTTATACTTTAATGTTAATTATTATTGCTAATCGTCATTAATGATATGTATATTTATGTTCCTTTTTTATTATTATAGTAACCACATAGACATCTTCATTCAATTGGAGTATGCCAAATAACAAGAATAAATGAGTGGCATATTAATGAAAGTTTGGTTTGGAGTTATTAAGCCATCACTATCAGAACTGCTCTGAGCAGACAACCTAGGGAGGGTGCATTTAAAGTCAGAGAGCCAACATCAAGGGATTCAACTGATCATAATCACAAAGGTCACAAGTATGGTAATCAGTAAATCAATACCTCCATTACACCTAAACTTCATCCTCTGAGCACTTTTGTACAATTATCTTCTGTCTTTGATGCATCTGTATATGCCTTTATATAATATAAATAATTTTCTTTTATAAATCTATTTACTTTGATTATACTCTCCTTTACCTCTTGTCCAGTTGTTGGCTGAGCTCAACCCTTATGTCACCTCAAGTCCAAGGTGGAACAGTTGGTAATGGCACAGTGGGGCTTAACATCGCTTAACATCGGCTCATCTAGTCTCATTGGGCCAATTCACCAAAGTCATTCTTAAGAGAGTTCTTCAGTAAACTCTACATCAGATGAACATGTTCTCAAACCACAGAATTGTGTACAACTGGGTTCTTAGATTGATGAATGCCAATCTCCTTGAAAACCAAAAGCGCGTGCCAGTTAGCATAGGTATACACCTAAAAATGCCCTTAAAAGGACATGAAACTGAAGGGTCGTGTGCAGACACAGACAGAAGTTACAAAGTGATATCGTAAGGGAGGTTAAGAAAATGTCAAAATGAAAATCTGAAGATGAATCGCTGGAATCAAAACGCAAAAAGAACTGGTAGTTTTGAAGTGGAGGTAATGCTGCAGGAAGTAAGCCTCATACAAATGGTAATATTTATTAGCATTAATTCTGGATATAAAATAACTCACAAAAAGATGCATGAGATGCAATCACAAATGTAGTGAAAGCAGTATCAGGAGAAGGGCACACTTCAGATGAGGTTGAAAAGAAGTGGCTTGATATGAAATCTGCCACCAATAAAAACAAACAAACAAACAAACAAGAAAAAAAAACACTGCAAAATTCAACAGAGATTCAAGTTTGATGATGGCCCTGAAGCTGGACCAGTGCTTGGGGGCCATCATCAGAGACACGGCACCATCCAATGTGCCATCAGCTAAACATCTGGACACAGACCTGACTGCAACTGGCCTCGTAAAATAACAGAGGTTATTATTAAAAATAATTTAAATAATCGTTTAAATAATATAATATTATATGACTGTAGAACAAAATAAAATGCATTCACCACACATGTTCTAGTGCATAGAAAGTTGTGCATGCACAAGAATTTAATGGAAAGCATATTACGATCGTCATATCAGCTACTAGGCGGCTACATGTTGGTCATATAAATATATGAATTTATTTACACACACAACCACAGGCACATACATAAACACACACACACACACACACACACACACACATATGCCTTCACTTGTAATTGTTGTATAGTAAAGATGAAAAAGAAGCTCTGTTCTTTCTTGTTAATCCTCCTCCTCCTCTCCAAGGTTGAACAACACACAACTCCTCAAACCCTGAAAACAATCAAATAATATTTAACAAAACTAATATTATTCATGAAAACAAACTTTTCACAATCACTTCTCTCCAACTACAATCCCAACAAAAAAGAACAAACTGAAACAGGATAATAAGAGAGTTTTCTCAGCATCCTCCTTCCTCTTCCTCCTCCTCTCATGCAGTACAAGCTGTCTCCTTCAGCACAAAGTTCACCTCTTTTTCTCTAAACTCTGGCTGTATTTGTGTAGTTGTAGCAGTTGTAGTTAAAATTGTGTGGCTTTAGGGTATGGTTCAGGTTTTTTATCAAGTGTTGGCTGGCCCTTCACCTGAGTTTGGCCTCCCTCTGCCAACAGTAGAATTATGGTTGTTGGAGGCAGAGCAGTGGTTCTCAGGGAGTGGGGCTTATGGCCCCGGGGCGGTGGGGCCATCTGAGTCCGGAAGGCAAACAGCCTGATTGGCAGGGAAGCAGAGCCAAACTATGAGGCCTCCAAATGAGGCCATTTGGACATATCAAATTTGAATTTTGAAATTGAATAAATCCTGTAGGGCAAGATTGCAAAAGCAAGAGGGGTGGATATCACAAAAAATGATCACAAAATTCAAAATGGACAACTTCCTGTTGGGTTTATGGGGTGGGTCCAATAGGCTTTTTTCATGCATCTAGGCATTATACACGAGTGTACCAAATTTCACAATTATAGATGAAACTGGCCATTGGGGCTGCAAGTTAGGGGGTGCTGTGGAGCCATTTTGGCGCACTAATTTCCAAAAACATCGAAATATGAAATTTTTTGTCAGGCCATGCATGTGTACCAAGTTTCATGAGTTTTTGGGCATGTTGGAACCGCTGAAAATGCAATTTTATTGGCAATACCTTCAACACAAAAGTTATAAGTATTTCCTTTTTCATGTCAAGACATGAAATTTCATTGCCACATAATAGCCATGCCCTTAAACAATAACATAGTCTTTTGATAACTTTTGATCACAAAGTGGTCTAGAGTACACACACCAAATTTTAAGTCGATCTGACAAATGCTCTGAGACAAGTTTGAATAAACATAACATTTTCAAATCAGAGAAAATGATCACTTAATACAAAATTGCCAACGTTCTGTTGGGTTTAGGCAATGGGTCCAAGAGCTTTTTTTTTGCCTGGACCTGATACACATGTGTACTGATTTTCATGCATGTTGGTGAAACATGCTGTGGTGGCTGTTGTTTAATGGGTGTGACAGAGCCATTTAGCCCCGCCCATTGGTAAAAACTGTACCATTTATAAATTTTCACCGCAACTGACAAGCATGCCAAATTTGGTGAGTTTTGTGAGCATGTTAAAGTTATCAAAAAAGAAATTATTTAGAAAAGACAAAAGTACTTAAAGTTGCAAGCAGTGTTAAATTGGCCCTTGCACCGTGGCACCTGTCGGTAAGGCCGCAGCCAGCCCAGACAACACAGAATACTAGCGTATCACATTCCTATACACAGAGAGTTGTGCAGGCACGAGAACTTAATGTAAACCACCTCATCATTGCTAAACAAGGTTTACTCATGGTAGCCAGCAGGGGGTGCCATGTGCGTTACATCCTATTGGCATGTAATAGTCCTCGGAATGCAATTCTCAATCACCATGTAAAATTTGGCACATATTGGATGACAAAAGAGAAGGATGCAACAGCTTCCTTTGTCTTGGCAAAACATGAAAAATCACTGAGCTGCAATGGTTACACCAATTAATATATAAGGACAGGAGTGGTAACATATCATCATTGGGGGTCACCTGATGTCACCGAGCAAGATGGTCGCCTAGTTGGAAATGTCCCGATTAACCAACCAATTTACCCTAAATTCGCTAGTTGAATCTGAGTGGTTGTACTCTAAGTCTTGGTGAAGCGATAGTTTAACACTTCAACTGCATTGGGAGCTTTGGTAACTCGCGTATTATGGAAACTGGAGCAGCAAAACACGGCGCCAATACTCCCCTAGCTGGCGGGGCGTGCGCTAAGCTTACAGACAGTGCGGGCACCTGCGCCGGCACCATGACGGGAACTGGTAAAGGAGAGTTCAACGGCAGAGGTGTCTTGGCTGCTATGCAACAGTCTCTAGAGAAAGCTACAGAAGAGATGGGACGAGTCGGGAAGCTCTTGGTGGCTTTGCAAGCAGACATGACAAAAGTAAAGAGGCCAGTGCCAGTCTGAGAATGGATGTCAACGGGATACTAACCTGGCTGCATGAAGCAGAAAGGTGCATCTCTTGGTTAGGGGATGAGAACCACCAGTTTGGTCAAACAGCAGATAAAAATGCTAAAAAGTGTGAGGAACTGCATTAGGCCATTGAAGACGCTGCCAACAGAGATGGACGACAAAACCTGCAGCTCATTGGCCTGAGAGAAAAGCTCGAAGGTAGAAACCCGACAGACTGCGTGAAGAAAATAATTTCCAAGACCCTGGGGATTGATTTGGATGGATCACAGCTGCAGCGAGTGCACCGTGCCCCAATACCAATGCCTGAGGAAAGATGGCCACCCAGACCCATGGGAACGAGTGTTGTCTGCTGCAAGGGAGAAGTACAGGAATAAGGAGGACGTAATCTGGGTAGGCTGCAAGCTGTCATTTTTCCCTGACATGACTAAAGAGACGGCAGAGAAGAGGAGAAAGTTCACAGATGCCAGGAACCGGCTGCACAATCTGGATGTGCGCTTCACCCTTGCGTATCCGGCCGAATTATGCTTTACATGGAAGGGGAAAAGGATGAAGTTTACTGATCACAGAGAAGCAATGGACTTTCTCAACAAGGAGGGAGCGGCTGAGTACATCAGAGGACGGCACTTGAACTTTATCTGACTGACAGTTTGACCAACACTTGATATAAGGATCCGGATGACATAGCTCAATATGAACAGGACATAACTTTTAGTTTAATTATTTTTGCACCTGATTTCTGAACAAATTCAAGACACAGTGAGTATGGGACTACGTCCAACTGGTTGGGCATCAGGTGGGCTATATAGCAGCTTGAAATTGTGAAATAACCTGTGTGGTCCTCCATATGTTTGTATTTTAAGCCATATTCTAAAGAGAGACAACTATCAGGTGACTTTTTGAGGGGTGGTGGTGGGGCTTCTAATGGGGACCATCTGAGTGTGATTTATGAACCGTGTTTGCGGTGAGAGAAGGGGGGGGTATGCTGTTCTATGTATGGGGGGTCTGTTTAGCGTTTTATGTTCCAAAGGGGTTTTATATAAGGTTTTTTGCATGTTACAGCTAACCTGGGTTTTGACAGGCAGCGGGGTAGCACCTCCTCTCTCTTTTTTTCCTTTATTCTTTTAATTCTCAACCTCTCTCTATGTGAGTTATCATCTCAGTATGGACCACATACAAGGTATCTGTTAAATTATGGCTAGTTGTGTGAGGATAGTATCCTGGAATGTAAACGGGCAACAAAATCCAGTGAAAAGAAAGAAATGTTTATCACACCTTAAGTCCCAACAAACCCATATAGCTTTTTTACAAGAGACCCACTTGACCGATTCAGAAGCTGCTTTTCTAATAATGTACCAAAAGACAGGATGGCAATTTAACTCTTGATGAAGGACCTGGGATTGATTGATATATGGAGGCTTGTCAACCTGAGACAGAGGGAATATACATTTTATTCCCATAATCACAAATCTCACTCTAGGATAGATTATTTTCTAATTGGCAAGGATCTAGTAGAGAGCATCTCAGACTGTTCAATAGGACCCATAGCACTGACTGATCATGCTACAGTGCAGCTAGATTTAGTAATGAAGTCAGATGGAGCGAAGAAAAATAGGTGGAGGCTAAATGTTTCGCTACTACAGGACCGGGATTTTAATAGTTTATTAGAAAATGAACTTGATCATTTCTTTCTGGTGAACACTGGGTCAACAGATAAGTTTGGGACTGTTTGGGAGGCCTCTAAGGGTTATATAACAGGAAAAGTTATTACCTATTCAAGCAGGGAAAAAAAAGACAGCGAATACAACGATCAAAAGATCTTGAATTTCAGCTTAAAGAATTAGAGAAATCATTGTCTGAGTAACGCTCTGACCCATTGTTGAAAAAAATATGTGACTTGAAATTTCAAATAAATGAAATATACAACAAAAAAGCCGAGTATGTTCTATTGAGGTTGAAAAGTAATTTTTTTGAGAGTGGCGAAAAATTAGGGAAAGTATTGGCTAGACAATTACACCAAAAGGAGACCAGTTATGCTATACCAGCTTTCAAAAATGAGAAAGGTGAATTGGTGACAAACACAGGGGCTATTAACAAAGTATTTGCAAATTTTTATGAACAACTTTATAAATCAGAGGTCACTCCAGACGCGGGTAACTACGAGACATTTTTCTCAAATATCAATTTGCCAGAAATATCAGGAGATCAGAAAGACTTTCTAGAAAGCCCCATAAGAGTAGAGGAGCTTAAAAAAGCCATTTCATTAATGAGGGTTGGAAAGTGGCCTGGTTTAGATGGCTTTCCCTCAGAATATTATAAGAAGTATGTTGAAAAACTGGCTCCTATCCTTAAAACAGTGTATGATGAATCATTCTCATTGGGAAAACTACCAGAAACATTTAATGAAGC
>JAQMCX010000057.1:21048463-21073050 GCA_029814765.1 Acanthurus leucopareius | reverse complement strand
TACAGAGCAGCTTCTTCCCTCAGGCTGTGAGACTGCTTAATGCACCATCTGCACTCCTCCATGTTTAATAATTTTATAATTTTTTATACAATCAGTTAATCTATCAAGAGGGACACACATTTTAATTTTATTATACAACTTGTTGTATAATGACAAATAAACTTCCTTGTATCCTTGTATCCTTGTAATACCAGCTATCCAAAAAACCAGGCAGAGGTACAAAAATGACAGGTAAATAGACAAATCAGAAAAACAGGCACAGGTCAGAAAATCCCAGAGGCAATTCATACAAATAAGCAAAATACGAAGCAGGCAGGAGCACAAACAACAATCCAGCACAGAACAAAGGAAACCTGACTGGTATAAATACTAAGAGCTAATGAGCAAACCAGCAACAGGTGTGTGGCAGAATTAGCAGGCTGAAATCTAAAAGGGAAGAGACACTAACAGGGGGAGCGCCAGTGAGTGCGGAAGGTGTACTGGCGGGGAAAGCTGGCAGTGCTGACTGGACGATGAGCAGAGGCGTGTGTGCAGAAGGAGCAGCAGGAGGGTGGGGATTAAGAACAACAGGAAGCTCCAGCAAGGTCCATGACACTCTATACGTACAATACAACTATACTAAGCATGAGACCAGAAAAGGATTCCACATGGGCATGTAGTCCGCTTCAGAGCCAGGACTGAAATCTCACAGTGGGGCACAAGGTGGTGCAACAGGCACTCAAAAAGGATGAACTTAAACGTAGGCTGTATTAAATGTATTAAATTTATAATATAATATTTATAATATTTTATAAATTTACAAAAAGATCACTAGTTTTAGGCAGAAACTTTACATATGTCATGCTTCAAAGCAGTTCCTCTTAGCAATGAGACAGAGAGCCCATTACACATTGATGAGTGGAGCCTCTTTGAACTCTTTACCATCTTGGGGCTTCTCCTGACATCAGTTACATCATTCTATTTCAGGAGCCCAAATAATTTGTGTAAAAATGAAATAATGACTATACATACATAGGAATGATCCATGCACTCTAGGCGCATGGTTAACATAAAACCCAAATACACATAAATATATGTATATATGTAAATATATTGTTTTTATTAGATTTTTGTTAAGACAGCGGAATAACTGGAAACAAAACGGCCCCCTAACAATTGTGCTAACTGGTTTTGACATAGAAAAATGGATAAAATTATTTGAGAAGACCTTCAATTTTGGATTTATCATTAAGTTTTACTATTGCATATTCTCCAAAAAGACACTGAAGTTGGAAGAGAGATAACAAAGCCTGGGAAAGAGATAAAATTGCACAGAAGCACTTCTCAAAACGATGCAGCTGATAGCATTCAGTTGGGGAAAAAAGTAAATCTACATAAAAGTAGAGGTCGAGCGATAGTGGACTTTCTTGACAACAATTACTGGTGATAATCTAAATCAGGAAAAAAGCTGATAACCCATTAATCGGCCAGCACACAAAAAAAGAGAACAATGTGAGTCCACAGGTTGGAGGTGTTTTGTTTTTTCTTAGATAATGAAGATGCCATGCTTATTATTTTGTCACACAGTGTTCATTGTGCCTTGCCTAGAAGGCTGCTCAAAATATTCCCAAACAGGGGTTTTTGGTCATCCATCTGTAATTTATGGGCAGAGAAAAGAGCAAGTGTAGTGGGTAACATAAAAGGCATTAAGAATTTTGAATTTTTTTGCACTTAATGTTATTTGCAATGCTATATTAGCTTGTGTTGTTTCTGTTGTATAGCCTTATTTTGGAAGAAGCTTAAAGGGGAACTATGATATAATGATTATATCATGTCAGTTTGACAGTGCTAGAGGGAGCTCTCAGGCTATTAGCTATTAAACACTCTGACTTGAGAGCTGAGAAGTCACTGTTTTCTCACCCAAGTAATGTCTTTACCTGTTCAGAGGTATAACACTAGGGCATTCACACACATACTACAATTTAGAGTATCATCTACTCATAAAAAAAAAAAAATTCTGTCTCTGTTAGTCACCAGTCATTAGTCACTATTTGATCTCAAGGTTCCTTTACCTAACATAGTGCAATGTAGAAAACAACCATTTAAATAAATCTATTCTCAACAACTAAAGTGACGTCAATTATCAGTCCTAAAGTGTATCTTAAAAAGAACTAGCTATATTTTGAGACCAAAAACGGGTCCTATCTCTCTGTAGTTTCCCCCTGATTCACTGTGGTCTAACACTGCCCTCTCTGGCTAGCAACAGGAAACTCCATGTAATAAAGTCTGATTGGCCAGTACCCAAGGAGGGCAGGTGATGGTCACAAACACGCACTAAAAGAATACAAATTTTGGCTGCAAGACCAAAAGTGCATCAATCTCATAAAAAGTTGATACCCAATGTGGTCTCAAACTATGAGTACAAATGCAGACCAAAAAAAAAATGGCAGAAGGTGTACAGACAATTTCTTATTGAAAAAGATGATGTCTTGGCCCTTTTTTTGTTTTTAACTTTCCACGAAAAGCAGGGTTTCCCTTTAGTTGTTTTAGTTACATCAATCATTGCAAGAAGGATGTCATTCTTATTAAACCCTCTGAAAAACGAAAAATACTATCGGGGACAGCATCAAACACAATTGGATAGTCTTCTGGAGTCACAGGAATCCCATATTGTTGGATAAATTCAACATAAATATAGAAATGTCTATGTTGATTGAACAACTGACTTAACAATGAGATATTGTTGTTAAACCATTGTTGAAAAAGAGATTTATTCTTGTATAAAAGATACTTGTTCCATTTAAAAGTTATGTGAGGGTAGAAGTTATGGTTGTAAATTATGCACCATGCAAGAAGTGTTTGTTTATGGAATGAAGAAAAAGCTTACAAAGATGCGGTTTTCCCAGTCAAAATCAAATAAGACTTTGTCTGTCTTTTTATGTGTTGATCTACAAACAGTAATAGTGCAGCATATGTCAATCTAGATATTCCGTGAGCCTTGGAGAGCAAAACTCTGCCTTTTAATAACAAATTTTGTAGAAGCCACTGATTAAATTACTTTTTGATTTTTTCAATAACTGAGTCAAAATTAACAGCACATCTCTGGGTTTCATTTTTGACTATATTGATACCTAAATAAGTAATAACAGTCTTTATAGGGATGTTAGAAATTGAATCAATAGAGCCATCTTTAATGGCTAATAACTCATATTTTTTAATATTTAGTCTATGACCAAAAGCTTTAGAGAAGATGTCTAAAATTTTGTTGGCTAGAAGTACTTGGGAGTTGTCCTTCAAAAAAAGGATGGCATTGCCACAAATTGACTAATGATAATGAATCTATTCACAGTAAAAATGCCTTGCAAATTGCTGTATTTTATGTGTCCATACAAAAGTTGGGCTGTAAGTTAAAAAAGATAAGGAGATGTAGGGCATCCCTGCTGGATGCCACGTTTCACTGCAAATCTGGGGATAAAACATATTAAAGATTGATGGAACACTCAGCATGATTGTACAGAGTTTTAACTGCATGACAAAAAGAAATCACCAAAGTCAAATTTTCTTAGTGATAGGAAAATAAAATTGTGTTCCACAGTGGCAAAATCTTTGAAAAAGTCTCAGAAGAGTAAAAACTGTTATCTGATATAAGATGTGAATAATCAAGCAAATCTAGAACTGTAACTGAAATATGTCTGTTGGACACAATTTCTGATTATGCTTCAATAACAAGAAATTTGAACACTTTTTAATTCTTCTTGAATAAATCAAAGTCAAGATTTTATTATCATTATTTAGGAAACAAATTAGATGTCAGTTGTCATTGAACAGTACATCTTTTTTGGGTCTGGGGATTAGAGTGATTAAGCCCTAAGTTATACTCATGTGTAGTGCACTGTCAAAAATGCTTTCATCAAACTCTTCTAGTCAAAAGCTCACCATATGCTGGAAAAACATTTTGTTAAATTCAGCCAAAAAATCATCTGTTTCTGGTGTATAGTTTTCCTTTAGGGATTTTATATAGTCACTGATTTCTATAGAGATAAAGGCTGATCACATCTCTCCTTACCTGATTTGTCAAGTTGAGTGGTATTCTTTAAAGAATTAAGGAATTCTATCATTTTGAGAGTACTCTGAAGTATATACATTTTTATAAAAGTGCAACAAAAATTAAGCTAAATAAATAAAAGATTTTGGTCACTGGATATAACACCATTTATGTTTAGCTCATATTTTTCCGGCTTGAAGAAATATGAGGAGTTCTGTTCTCTCTCCACTAGCCATTCTTTACGAGATCTAATGAAAACCTTCCTTTCATACATTTTATCTTAACTTTTCCATTAGTAAATGGATCCACTCTGTTCTCTTCTGGTAAGCTATCTGGTGAAATTTGAGAACATAAGGAAACAGGTGTAGAGATATTTTGCTCCTCTAATTTCCTTTCTCTAGCCAGGATACTGAAATTTTGCTGCTATTTATTTGAAAAGCTCCCAGTTTAACCTAAAAGCTTTTTCCGTTCTTGCTTTAGTGAAGAAGTGGACTATTAATCTAGAATTTTTTTTCACTTTCTCATTCTTTAGAAGGGATTTATTAAGTTAATATTTGCTTTAACACTATTTTTTGATTAGGATAAATACATATATAAATGGGTTAATGATCACTTAAAAGACAAAGAGGTGTGATTACTGAAGCATCTTGCTCCTTGATAGTTTGGGAAACCAACGAGAAGTCTGGACGAGAAAATCTTGTATTTTCTTTGATACTCAAAATGAATGCTACAGTATCCGGGAATTAAACTCTCCATATGTCTGTTAGATCATATCTCTCCATAAAAAAATTAGAAGTAGCAATTTCTATTATTATTTTGTCCGGATGGCCATTTATCTGTCACAGGATTTAAAATAACATTAAAGTTCCCTCCAATTACAATTTGAGAATTTGAAAACGTAGTAAACCAGCGCTTAAGTTAATTGTCTATGTCAACAAGTAATTGAATGTTCTCCAAGTGCGGGTCTTCTTACCCAGCCCCCAAACCAGCTCCCCTCTTCCGACTTAGAAAACATGACGTTATTTCCCAAACATGGTAATATGGGTGGGACTGAACCTTTGAGGCGGGGCTTGACCGTCTAAACACGTCTTATCCCAAGCTGCAGTCAGTACCTTCAAAAGCAGGGTGCAAACAACCGTGATAAACCGAAAGAAGAAGAAAAAGCGCTCGAAGAAGAAGTGCTAGTATCTCTCAATTTGTCACATTTGTCGCGCTGCAAGAAGCATCATGATCCGAACCGTGATTTTTCGGGGCCTTCCAAAATTGCGCCAATTACCAGTATGTCACTACTCGGCGGCTGTCATCCCAGCACCCAGCACCCAGCCCGAGGTCCACTATAAAAAGGTAAAGTTAGCTATAATGATAACGATTTGGATATTGGCCAACTGCGCAACACAACAGATGTGTGTTGTAGCGCTGCGAATAAACAATAAACTGTTGATTCGGTGTAACTGTCCCAGTGATTACTTAAATTTCACTGTTTTTTTTTACTCTTTATTGTAAAAATTTGTTCGATCGACCTTGGCCTGCATGAAAAACATGCAAGGTACGAGCCAAAGTCCAGATCTAGTAAGTTAGTTGTGTTTTACAGCGGCAAGATTTACGTTAAGATAAAATAAAAAAGAGTATCTTCGTAGTTGGGAAATCAGACAAAATCCCAATCCGACAGGCTTCTTGGACAGGATAGGTAAATTTTACATGGTAAATTTTACATGGTGTTGTCAGGTTAGGTCATATCGTTAAATATTAACAGTGCGTCCTTGAGGTTTTTTTTTAATCCATGTTAGATTGTAATGTTGTAACAAACAACTTCTGAAGGTGCCAACTTCTTCTTTTTTTTTTTTTTTTATCAAAGCCCATGTTACAGTGCCTTTTTTTGCAGCGATTTGCCATTTCTTTAAAGTTTATTTCACAATAACTAGCCCATTGTCTTGCTGACCTTAAATATGTTGCTGACTTATAAATGCGTTGATGGAGCATTCTTTATGGGAGAACCTATATTTTATGTGGATCAATAGGCTCGTTTGAAATGAACTATGCCTTGCTTGGACAGCAGACGGGAGCAGGTGGGAGCAGCAGTGGCAGAGTAAAAAACCTGCTGTTAAGTTGGTTTTCAGCAGCCTTCAGTCTGTACAGTGTATGGAATTCGATTTGTGCCAAAAGAACTTAAAGAAAACCTTTTGAATACCAAACAAAAATTAGGAAATTAAAGACACAACCAAACAAAAAAATCATCTTAAAAGTAGAACTTATGGTTTGCAAACAAATTATTCATGTAAAAGTGTAAACCAGGTTGGACTGGGATTAATAAAGTACATCCTATTCTATTCTGGTCTATCTATTTCAGAGTTCAAATCCCAAAGGGGTTGAAACCTTAGATTCAACCTGGATTCCCCTGGTTCATAATAATAATAATAATAATAATAATATTGTTTCCTGACACATTTGCTTGAATAGAATGAGCTAGAGACAGGAAATGAAAGTCTCCCATATTGTTTTTTTTTTCAATTTGCATTCATTGAAAAACAATAAAGTGACATCTACTTTTAAGATTTTGACTCTATACACACAGCCTCAGAGGATGAAGATTTCTGTCACAAATGATCAAGATCAGTCAAAAAACATGGCAGCTGTCAACCAAGGAAAGTTTGCAAAGGTGGGGCTTTGCAGGATATTGGTCATAACTCATTGACTGTAAAGTTCAATTTGCATAAAACTTGACAGTCAGGTTAACATCGTGTTCTAGAAGAGGTCTGCCAAAGCATATCCAATTTGTCTGTCAGTAATTTTGTTTCTCCCTTAAACAGACTCCAGTTACTTGTGTGACTGGCTCACTTTTGTGAAGCCCAGAGCCTATTAGTAGTGGCTCCCAATCTGGATTTTTGCAGATTGCTTCAGTTGAACGCAAAAAGGGGTTTGAACTCTTCGATTGCCATGTGCAGCTATATTTTGGATAATGTTATTTTATTTACATGTTCGCTCTTTTGCTTTTTCACTGACCAGACTTTCTCTCTTTCTGCTGTCCTTTCGGTTATGCTGCAGCTTCTCGTTTGCGCTGCCTGATTTTTTTGTTGGCAGTTTTGGCACAAATCTTAAGTAGTGCATTCCTGTTGGCTAATGAGTTTTTGACTGACACTTAAATGCTCTGGATCTTCTTTGGTGCCGCAAGCATGAATTCTGTAAGATTTCTCCATTAATTGGTGAACCCACAAGAGGTTACTAATCTCTGATTATTGGTCATTTATGTTGACTGTGTTGTACTGGATGTTTTGTTGTTTGGCTGTAATGCATTAGAAGTAACACTAATTTGCAGGCCATAAAGATTGCTAGCTATCTAAGCAACCTTTGCCTGCTAACGTAGTCAGTTTACGTACTGTCACAGGTTACTGTGGCAGTCAGGGTAACGTCAGGCTAACATTACGCAACTTGCTGTTCTCTCGACTTGCATAGTAGTTCTGACTTGACAAAACATTTAGTACAACATAGACAACATATATGGTCAATGCTAACAGATAAGCAACATTTTAGATTTGTGGAAGTCGTGTTCATAACTGTAAACAAAAAATTAGGTAGTGCAAACAACAGAGCTGAGTGCAATTCTCTCCAATTTCCTATTTTGTGTTTGATATTTTAAAAAGTTTTGTTTGAGTTCTTTTGGCACAAATCTAATTTCATAGGTTTGGTGAGAGATACCCTCAAACCCTTTTAGATCTAATTTTGATTGATTAAAATGTTACCAAACCTATTAATCAGTTTGTGGGCAGTCTCAAGTTGCTTGCGGTGACAGAGTAGCCTATCAAAATATGTACAAGTGTATGTGATTTCTGTTTTATGGTTTTAATTTTTATATTGAATTCTCATATAATTCACCAGGTAATTCATTATTCATCATCAAGTTGACCTATTCCACTGAAACCACCTAAAAATAAACCTAAAAGATAAATATATTCAAACACAGAAAGTATTAGGCTTATAAGACTAGAGCTTTCATTATTAGTCCGTCAAAAACTGCATCATGGCCTCAAATATGTAGGCATACAGATATTATTTTTAAAATCATTACTTCAGACTTACCAAAGGTTTTTGTGAGGACATCATTAATTAAATAAATTGAATATTAGCATGCAGGATTACAATTCTAATATGTAGTTGTATGTAATTTACTTCGTCACAAAACTAAATGGCATGCACTGTGCAGTTATTGCGGTAATTGATTCTGCTCAAGCCTGCCTCATTTTGAATGAGCCTAACATTATACTGAAGGACCAAACTACTACATACACAAGTCATTAAGAAACCCAAGTACTTATATTGGTTCAGATATGAAAAATCAAACTCGAAATATCCCCCTTCTTAAGATGGGGACATTGCACTAGATGCAAGTTCCTCAAACAACGTATCTTTTATCAGTTTAATACATACTCTTATTTGTCCAAGGAATGCTCTCATTTTCTAGAGCATTCACACTCAGTTTTCTTTTGCTTGCCGTTTTTGTGCCTATCTTAATACTTAATTAGATAGCACATTCTTCTGAAATGAATCACAACCTGGAGCCTCTTTCTCTTTTATTCACATTTGTTGTTTCACACGGCGTAACACAGTAAACATTACAGACCGCTTCTTGTTTGCTCTCTTTTAACCCCTTCCAGCTGTCACTCGATCATGTGATGCCTCTCACCCAATACATGACAACCATCACCTTTTAAGCAAGGAACTCTCAGGAGTTGTAATTCCTATGCAGCAAAGGGTTTTGTTTTAGATCAGTAACAATAACAACCTATTGATCTGTAAAGGTAAATTTGAATGTAACATTAGCACATGAACTGGTCTGAATAATTATAAACAGATGGAATTCTGTGAATTATAATTTTTAATTATTTTTGCTATAAAAACATTAATACAAGAATTTCAAAATGACTATCTTACATCAACTGCAGTGAAGTTGTAAAAGACAAAAGAAGAAGAAAATAAATGAGTTGTTCATATTTGTACAAATGCAGCACTTTTCATGATACATTTTAATGTTTCAGCTGTTTATCAACAACCAGTGGCAGGATGCAGTGAGTGGGAAAACTTTCCCTACCATCAACCCAGCGACGGGTGAAATCATCTGTGAAGTTGCTGAGGCTGATGAGGTAAACAAACTCTGTTGTAGATAATGTTTACTGTAACTGCAGGGTAACATTAAACTGAAATTGAATTGGGTAGTTTAATCTGAGGTTCAAACAAAATTAAATTGCATACTTATCTGCTACAGCATGCAGTCAGACTACTGCCTTTGTCCAATTTAATGGAATCTTCTCATAAAGCCAGTCATTCACTTTGTAAAATATTGGTTTATTTAGATCATCTACATTAGTAGGATTTGGGTTTTAGTGTATTGTATTTGCATAGCAATTGTAAAAGACATCATGATTTTGTATCCCTTGACAAACGTGAAAAATATTATTGAAAACAGACCCTTGGAGCCTCTGATATTACACGGATGTTAACTGAGGCAACAACTTGGAACCCATCAGGTAGATAATTGGAAATTTGTGTCTAAGCATACAATTGATGAAGAAAACCTCAGCTGAATACATAAAGCAAAAGTGGGAAAGACACCTTGACATACGAATCTCCCAGCAGGAATGGACTCATCATTCATGCCCAAAAGACTATTACAAACTCACAAAGTTAGAGCAACTGCAATGGGAAGAATTTTTAGCTTTTTCGTAACCCTTTAAAATAAATCAAAACAAAATGGACTTCATATCCAATGTTTTTGAGACAATGTGGGCATTGACTTGAAGATCATGGGCACATCTTTTGGTCTTGTCCCATCTTACAGCCTCTGTGGACTGATGTTCAAGTCAAAACTAAGTGCATTTTGAGATTTAATATAGAGTTCAATTTTCTCTTTCTTGGCCTGTTTGCAAAAAACAAATATAACAAATATAAAAAAAATATGACAGAAAGAAAAAATGACCATTTAAAGACAGTGGCTATAAAAGGAAATGAAATGAAACAATAAAAGGATATTATAAATAAACAATCTAGAAAGGATGACATTCATTTCAAGACTACTGAAAGAAAAAGGGGAAGAATGTTGGGTAAAATGGCATACATATCTGACAAAAAGGTCAGGCAAATTAAACCATAATAAATTTGACTGTGTTTATTGTGTTTTAACAGAAAAAATATGGAATTAAAAAAAAAAAAAAAACAACTAAAAAACAATGCTCCTGAATCCAATGGTTTTGGTTCAGTCAGTAGGCTGTAGGATATCCGGCACCTTAGCAAATTTGACATCAAACAGCAAAGCAAATATGCTCAGTTTCTTTTGTTAGTTTTTATGTCTTGGTACCTCTGGCAAAATGCCTGAGGGAGTTTTGCAACATCACCAGCATTTGAGATGTCATAGCAGTTTTGTTCTTACAAAGGAGGACACTGCAGCATGACCACTCTCCACTGACATATACCACCGCGTCACTTCAAATAATTTTGCATTTGAAAGCAAGCCCACAAATTTGAACATTGTTTCTTACTGGCTACATTGTTTGTGTGTCAACCAATAAATGCTCATTGCTGTAGGTGACCTTTTTCTACCATGACCAGCAAATCATGTAAAGGCAGGTGACCTTGTTGTTGAGTAGACAAGAGAGCCTTTCAGTGCATGAACATGCAGATTTTTTTCCCCTTGAAATCAGAAAAGGTTTGAGAAGTAAAATGCTGTTGCAAAAAGTAATCAAGTGTAAATATCAAGTAAATATCAAGTGTAAATAAAATGTTAGTGAAGAAATACATTATTTTAGTAAAGCCATTGAATTAGTTGCACTTGCACTTTTTAATAGAGGAACTTCTCATGTGCACTGATGCATGTGATCATCAGTAAAACTGAAGACTACATTCAGGGACCACTCCAAAGGAGGTTTTATGACTGTTTGTATTTTATGTTTTTTTTTTTTTTTTTATCACAGCAAAAAATAATTGCATTCTGAAGGGTTTTTTGTAATTCTGATTGCCTTCCAGGCCTCAAAAGTACCAGCTCATCCAACTATCAATACTGTTGTGTCATTTTTCCAGGCAGATGTAGACAAGGCAGTGAAAGCAGCTCATAATGCCTTTAGGTTGGGGTCACCATGGAGAAGGATGGATGCCTCTCATCGCGGCCTGCTACTTAACCGATTGGCAGATGCTATTGAGAGGGATGCTGCCTACCTTGCTGTGAGTCACTATCCTACGTAAAAAAAAACCCTGATAGAATTTAAGGACAGCCTGCTTTTGTTTTTTGTCCTGTTCTTGCCCCAATTATAGTAATTCATGAGGACACATACTTTAGCTTTTACATCAGATAAATTTTTTCAAACAAACGAAAAATAGTCATCAATGTTGAATAATCATACATTACAATTGTTATCATTAATCCCAATATAGACCAGTACAGAATTGCCAATACCATACAGTATTTCAGTTTCAATTTTTAAATTTTTTTCTGGCACATCATCTGGAGAATATTACACAAAGGAATAATAGATGAAGAGTCTTGACAAACTTGTGAATGAAACAATTATATTTAGTACTTCAATTGAGTAAGAATAATTACATAGGTAGAAGTTGCTTGAATAATTTTAATAACTTCAGGGAAGATCAAACCATCTTAAACAAATAATGCTGTTGCACACTCAAGAGGCCTTGCTGGAACTTTTATGCTCTTTATCAGAATAAGAATTAGAATACTTTTTATTCCCAGTAAAGATTTTTTGTACTAGATCTCCCAAATTGTTGAATGAACACAGTACTCATTGAACATGTCTCCTGTGCCAGTTTTTAATGACAGTATTTTGTATAGTTTTAATGATCAAGTCAAGTCAGTTTACATTTATGTAGTGCAAAAGCACAATGCAAGTTGTGTCAAGACACTTAACATACAGGGTGTGTCTAGACCATACTCTAAATAATGTTATGAAGACCAAGCAATTGAAGGCACTTCCCACATGAGCACTTGGTGACAGTGTTGAGGAAAAACTTCCTTTTAACAGGCAAAAACCTGGAAACAGTTCAAGGCTCAGACGCCTATGTCTGAGCCTGGAAGCCATGTAACAGAATCGGTGAAATTTCACATTAATTGTGCAACTTAAATTGTTCCGGTGTTTTCACTTGCATGTAAATGCTATGAATGTGAAAATGATATTATGCTGCTGCAACAGGAACTGGAGACCCTTGACAACGGAAAGCCATATGCTGTTTCCTACACCGTGGATCTGCCCACTGTGGTAAAATGTCTCAGGTAACAAGTGTACAACAGAATTTCATGTACCTTTCTTGGACACAAGAAGTAGGGTTTTAAATGAGTAAGTCACAAAATGCAACCTTAGACCAACACTGCCTTGTTACTTCTAACTCAGCTGTCTTAGTCTAGGCGAACAATACTGTTACATTTAGGTCTTGAAAGTAAAATCATAGGTAAGTTGTAAATGAGGTTATGTAACTCTGCTTTGAACTTTTGAGAAAAAAAAGACTTTGGTTTACCCATAGATATTGTGTAAAAACATGTCTAAACCAGTTGTGTTGTGTTTAGGTACTACGCAGGCTGGGCTGACAAATGGGAGGGAAAGACCATTCCCATTGATGGAGATTTTTTTTGCTACACCAGACATGAACCTGTTGGAGTCTGTGGACAGATCATACCGGTGAGGGAAGTGGGTGGTTGAGGTAGGGAGGCAGAAAAGCTTGATATCTTGTGAAATAAAAACAAGTACAAAAAGTCACCAAAGGGAATGTAGGCCTAAACAGATAGCCACTGACTTTTCACAGCTGACTAAAGGTAATGTAAAAAAAAGGGTTATTAAGTCTGATGTACCTTTTTTCTTAGATAAAACAGAGGGAGGAAGGGAGACACTGAGAGTCAGATTTTGCTGCATATTCAATCTCTGCATTATTGCTAGTGTCGCATAGGAGTATCATGTTTACTGCCTACTATTTAACTATCTGTCCAAATATTTGATTCACTTTTAAGGCTTATGAAACACTACGGCTTGTATTCTTGAGTCTTCTCTGAGGGCTCCTAACTCAGCCTAAAAATTTTTGGCAAAGACTTCTAGCTTAGAAGTGATTTAAGAAAATTTAGTTTTCAGCTTCAGTGTAAGTCTCTATTAATATTTTCTTTGAGTCTGAACACAGTGTAGACACAGAATATATCCACAAGCCACTTTTTAACTGTTGTTTAATGTGGAACTGGTTCTAAACTGGAAACTGTTTTTGATTCTCATTCCCAAGGATATTTACTCATGTTTTTGACCGTTTCTTCCTCTTGGACTGTTTCTATCTCCTCTACATGTTGTAAATACCCTGTAGCTTGGACAAATAGATTTTAAGTTACTGTTTTGCAACGCAAACTGTTAGATAAAACATGCTCTCATTGTTAAGATTGATAACATTGATAGGTTTAAACATATATTATTCTAATGGATTGGAAATTTTGGAGCAAGTTCTCAACTGGAACCACTTCTTAATATGTGTCCCAAATTTTACGTATTTATATATATATGCCTCCTCTTCTAGCTTAAATGTAACATTTCCAAATTTTAATGTCTAAAAACAGCTATATCTTTGTTATATGTTTTGTTGAGTTGTGTACTTACATTATCCCAAACATTGTAATGATGTTCAGACCTAGAGAAATCCAAAAATTTTTAATAAAAATGAATTTTTTAGTCAAGGAAACTGTAAGTTTAATTTCCTCACCTCTTGGCAGTCAGAGTGATGGCCAAAGTTGACAAAAACGAGTGAATAAAACTAAAATATGTTAAAAAATAAGTAAAACTAATATGTTACCTCTTTTGTGAACATTTATGCATTTTCATCTGCAGTGGTAGCTGTTTAGCAACAATATTAACAGTCGCCATGATCCCATGCTACCTCACAATTTCATCAAATTACGTTCTTTATTTTAATAGAGATTCCTAACTTGATAGGCTAGGTGGCTGCTACAGGGTAAGGGTTAGGAGGTCATCCTTTGACACGTGAAAAGAACAGGCACTTTTCATGATATATTGGGTAGGTGATTTGTTTATCAAAGCTTATCAAGGCTGAATTTCAACCACTCAGGTCAACCAAATATATGGCTAAATAGGAGAGCAGATCCAGTTGGTAAATCAAACTGCTGAAATTAGATGAGAGAAGAATGAAAACATGTTTATTGAGAACATAGTCAGTGTCATTCTTTGCTCCTCTTTAAATAAAAAAGATATAAATACTGTATTAAAACAGTGTATAAACAACACTGTGTTTGTTGAGGCACAAGTGAGATAAATAAATTCAGAAAGTATAGTATGAGTAGCAGATTGTTTTCTTTTCTTTTAAGGCTTGTCAGAAGCCAAAGCACTGTGCAAGATTTTGCACTCAAATACAAAATTTTACAATTCTGTGAACTCGTAGAGGTGGCAACTATTTAGACTTGGAATGACAGAAAAACAGTGATCATGCTACAAAGTGATCTATCAGGTTTTTGTATTTTCATGTATGTAACTGGCCAGTGTTGTGCCTTGCCAGATGACTTCGCATGGCTGATAAAGTTAAGCCAGGTTTAACCTTTTTGCTGAATGACATATTTATTAATTCATGTATTAATTCATGTTTTGTGAGTAGCATAAAGGGGAAATTCAGTTAAATCATAGAATCTAGTCTGTTTTGGGAGATAAGTACTATTTTATGCAATAAACATCTCTGAGAATTACTCACTTTGCTAAAGAAACTCTTAATGGGCTTAAAAGTTCTCCTCCCTGCTCCTAACAGTGTTTCACCTTAAGAGCTCTCTCAAGGGCTAAAATGCTCTATAAAAAACTTTTATTTTTACTATAGGGTCTACTCTTAACTTTTAGGGGAAATTCTTAAAAAAACAGCTTGATTCTAACAATTTTCTCAGAATTTCATGCCATGCTGGCCAGAAATTGCGCTGAAACAGGAAACGCATCCTGAAGTTTGTCTGCCATACAGGCTTTATCAGAATTAAATAGAAAATAGAAAATATTTGTTGAAAGAAGTGTAATGTGAGCTTACCTTTACTCCTGACCTCTTCTCCCTCTCTCCTTTCCCTGCAGTGGAACTTTCCTCTGTTGATGCAGGCCTGGAAACTGGGCCCAGCTCTTGCTACAGGTAACACTGTAGTGATGAAAGTTGCAGAGCAGACCCCACTCACCGCACTCTATGTAGCCAGCCTGATAAAAGAGGTACTATGTCTCTTTTTTTCATTCTCAAAATCTATCAATTAATCGGACTTTACATGAGAAATAAAAATGATCATTAACGCAGTACAAACAAAGGAACAAAGGAACACTCAGACTGCCTTTTTTGATTTTTACAGTTTATTACAATATTAATGCTCTACCATTCAGTGGGTAAAAAAATTTGAATCAAAGTAGCAAAATCTATGTTCTTTAAACCTCTAATTTGTTAGTTTTGTTTTTCATATTAATGATTTGTGATGCTGTAAGTAACTGCTTTTTGCTTAAAACTGGGGTAGCTAATTTTATCCAGTATACACTAGCTGTTATATTGATTGAAATGGTCCTTACATCCCAACGCCAATCAATATATAGTGAGCTCTGAAAATGGTCTGAAAAATAGTCATCATCTGTAGCTGTAATCCTGTGAAAATGCTGACTTGTGGTCTGCTTGGAAATATCCAATCAAATGCCCCTGTGTCTCCCTTCTTGTATGCCATCCTACTGTGCACCAGCCTGCGTCTAGAGCGCACTGCTGCCGGAGATATGTTATTGCATGTTTACTAGAGAATGGAAGAGAAAAAGCAAAAATTACCACTCTGTCAGGAAGTAGCTGTGAGGCGCTCAATATTTGTTTATGTGACTCTTTTTCCAGGTGGGTTTTCCTGAAGGTGTTGTGAATATCTTGCCTGGCATGGGACCATCAGCTGGTGCAGCTATTGCAAGGCATATGGATGTTGACAAGGTGGCTTTCACTGGCTCCACAGAGGTGGGATAATTCTCCTTTTTTTACTTTAGTTTTTGTTAGCAGATAGCACTCTAAAACAAAACTACTTTAAAGGCCATGACATAAATTTGTGATCAATGGGAGCAGAAAGACTCACAAAAATGCAACCCTGATACACTGTATAAAGTTCCCAGAGCCAGTGGGTTGAGATGGAGGTCTTTCTAAACACTGTTTGATGCACATGGAATAATACACAGCAGAAACAGACACCAAAATAAGGACTGGTGGTAGAAGCATCTTGTTAGAGGAGGTGTTATCAGTGAACATAACTCCCAGAGGAGCCAGGAGAAATTCATTGCAGACTGACTGGCAATTACATTGTGGAAAATGTAATTAGGTAGGAAGATAATAGCCCTAAACAGGCCAGAGCTACACAGGAATGAACACTTAGTGCAATAACATATCTCCACTTAGGGCAACAATAGAAAAGTTCTGCAGCCAGCCTCTCCAGCTGAATTGTAGGTTACCCTGCAGAATTTTTTGACCACTGGTAGCTCCATGTAGCAGTTATTTTATGTGTAGGTCCAGTTTTAATGGTTTTGGTGCACTGGTATGAGGACACACATCCACATGCACATGGATGAAACTGTAGACATTCCTGCTAGATGTTTAATGCAGTTTCACTTATAGAGGGGTGATGGTAATGTACCAAGAAATAGAGCTGTATAACAAGCAAAGGCAGGGAATAATAAGACAAGTCAAGTAAACCCGGATGTAAGCAATGCAGGTTTCAAGCTTTTAAAGAAAAATCTGCATCTCTAATGTTAATGGAGAAAGAAATCCTGTAAACTTTTTAACAATAAAGGAAAGGTACAGTTGAATCTTCTGCTGATCACATAAATGTGCTCTTTGGGTAACCCAGGTGTGCTGCACTTATCTGATCTTGTGAACAGTCTACTGATCGGTCTTGTGTGCTTCAAAAGTGTCCCTCAAAAAACAGTCAAAGACATACCGTAGGATATGTGCAAACTTACAATGCCTTTATTTTATGTGGCACTATGTATAAGTAAATGCATACATAAAAACACATTGCACCCAACATAGAACTTCATCAGGGTCATGTCATCAGTAGCTTACATACCTGTATGGTGTTCCACTGAATTGTGTGGACGGGTGGTTCACCATCAATGTGCAAACCTATTAGTCAAGTACAGTGAAGTGTATCAGTTCTCCTATCTATTGGTGATGTAAAACTCAAACAAAAGGAATATCTAAATATAGTCCCTACTATTCAAGATAACTCTAACAGGCTTCTAACTGATTGTGTTGGGGTTGGGCCAGTGTAAAAATTTTCCAAAAGATACTGGACTCTAAAATCTAGGTATCACGTCTTTCAGCAACAGCACTCCTGACAGTAGCTTAATGAAAGCTCATGAATGAGAGTGTATTGCAGCACCACAATTAGGAGGACAACTGAACTGAGTGACACAAAATGTTTTTAAACCTCACCTCAAGACTTAAGCTGTAGAAAAGGCCAGCACACATTCTCTCCCTCGAGATGACTGACCAATCAGCCTCGAGTGTCAACACGTATCACACACACAGAGGTACTGCAACAGCCGCAAAGTTTAAAATAACAGTAAGTAGTAAATAAAGAAGACTTCAGCCTTGTTCTACTTCACCTTTACTCTTCTAAAGTGTGACATCAAAATAAAATATAGCCACCAGTGGCAATGTCTGGGATTGACGTAGATATTGCAGTTTATAACTTAATATGACTTTCAGAAGAATTTGAATGCATTCTATATGCCATATATCCACATCGTTTACATGTGTTAACTTCACACCTCAGGAATTGAACCAGTGAACTCCGTACTCCTTGAGCAGATGACTTGCTCTCTGTGCCACTAAGGAGAAGTTGTTTTCACCACGTCTTGTTAAAACTTTTGGCAATAATGTGCTAGGGCTATATGTCCCCTTGCTCTTTAAAATGTGTCTGCCCTCTCTGTCAGTCACATTCCAGCTATTTTTGCAATTGAACAGTTTGCCGTTGTTTATCTATCAGTTTAACTAGATAAAATTAATAGATAAAATTTTGATAAAAATCACAAAACATTGTGATGATATTGAGTGTATGGTGAACAAATTTGGTGAAGTTTCATATTATATTTGCCAAAAATAAAAAGTTGTGAATACAATAGTATTTACAAAACAACATTTTATTTCATTACATACTCCTCTTTGGACATATCTTAACACAATTTGGGACAAATGACAGCATTTAAAGATTGTCTCTGTTAAGTTTGCAAATGCAAACTGCAGTCACCGAAATCACTTGCAGGCTTGAAAAATCACAATGCTTGTGTTAAATTAATGTTTTTTGTATTTTCTCCTCCCTGTATTTTGCACGATGGGGTAAAAACACCCTATGTTGCATATTCATTAAGAGAAGGTGCTAAATCCACCTAAGAAGCTCAGGAGTTGCCAGGATACATCAGTGGATAGCATTAAGCCATAGCAATAGCACACATTAGGTTTCTTAGCTTAAACATCTGAACATTAAAGAGCATAAAAGTAAAATTCAACATATCTAAACTAACACAGCTACTAGCAGTCAACGTTCTTGCAGTGCAAACTTAAGTGTTGTGACCGGTTAGATTATCAAAATGAGAGAAATATCAGGTTCAATCCCTGACTTGCTACATTACCATTACATCTAGTTATACGTTACAGTTCGCTTACAGTGTTTCACAGAGATGCGCATCAGACAGTATTTTGCTAAATTAATTTGTTCTATACCACAAAAGATTCCTCGCTTGACATACTATCTGTCTTATTATTCCAACTCTAACAATATGACTGTCAGTATGGTCTCTAATCATCCATGGTGTCAACCCGACAACCCGAGGAATAGTGGGGCAAGGGTGAGTGCGACAACTACCGACCAGGAGGTATAAATGTTGCCCATTTCACCTCTAAATAAGTTGTAGTTATGTTATAGCACAAGCTTCTACGCTATTAAAGAAATTTAAGTTGAAGACAGGCAACATATCTTTCAACACTTACCTTTCCCTGTCCATCAGGTGGGTCATCTTATCCAGCAGGCCTCAGGCAGCAGTAACTTGAAGAAAGTCACTCTGGAGCTGGGAGGAAAAAGTCCTAATATCATCCTCTCTGACGCTAACAGTATGTACTCTTTCTGTTTCTGTTCTTGTATACTTCTGTATTTTTTACAGATATAACTGTTGCATCCACATTTTATTCAAGGCTGTGTTACCATTTAAGCAAAGCAAGCAACTGTCCTAGGGCCTCCTGAAACAGCAGGTTCACTGTTGGGCCATTGTGTTGTGGTCTTTGTTTGGGAATATGTGCATCTAACAAACAATATCCAATTATGTTAGACATGAATTGGAGGGATATTAACCTCATATAATTGACAGTGATTACTGATTATTATTCAACAGGATACACACAGTCATACAAAAACTTGCATTTCATTTTATGTAAAGGCTATGTCTCAAAACTAGGTGTGTAAGCACACCTGGCAAACAGTAACCACAGTGTACTGTAAACACCCTGAATAAACTATTGTGTCACGACAGAGGGGTCACAAATAACACAGCTGTAAAAACAAATCATTGCAAGTCAAAAATTGATATAATAATGGAGGAATATTGGTATTCCTTATTTTCAAAATATTTTCTTTGTGAAATCTAATGTCTTTTACAATTTTTCATGCAGTGGAAGATGCAGTGGAGCAGTCCCACTTCGCTCTGTTCTTCAACCAAGGACAGTGCTGCTGTGCTGGCTCTCGAACCTTTGTCCAAGCAGACATCTATGATGAGTTTGTTGAACGGAGTGTTGAACGAGCCAAGAGACGAGTGGTTGGAAACCCTTTTGACATAAAGACTGAGCAGGGACCTCAGGTAAAACATGCATGCTCATTCACTGTCTCACAGTAGAACTCAGTTGCTCATGATGACTTAACTCTCAACAAGATCAAAGAAAATATATACACTAATAAACCCTCAGTTTATTTTTTAAGTGCTGATCACACCCTACCCTGAGTTATACACTTTAACACTAATATAAAATGTCAAGGTTCCTACAAATCCTGAAAAAAAGGGAAAAATATTTACCAGTGTAACAGTTGAGAAGACAAAATTAAAAAATGTCCTTTAAAATCTTGTGTTGACCTGGAAAATTATTTTATATTTTCCTCTTTTACTAATATTTCTCGACAGGACAACAGATGTTGCAAAACTTCATAACATTCATGGATGTATTCACTGTCCCCAATTTTCTTTTTAAACATCTAAAACAGCATTATCCCTTGGTCTAAGACAGAGGGAAGAATAACAAAAATCATACTATAAACACAAATTTTTCTCCCCTGAAATTAACCCTGGCTGCACGTCAGCCATTCAATACAGTTATAAAATGAGAAAGCTGTGAACAACGCATATTGAACATTCAACAAATAAGGAGAATACAAAACAACAGACCACAAAAATAGATAAATAGATAAATAGGAAATAGGATAGGAATAAATAAAAAAGGAAGTGCCTTGAGTACACCAGTTACAAAATCTAACAATCCATTATACCAGGTGACAGTACAAATTTAGACAGATATTTCCTCTATTACAGACAAAAAGGAGCCCCACCCTCTTCTGAAAATATCTTCTCTCCCCATTACTCTGTAGGTAACACGTTCAAAGGTAGCCATTTTTTTCATCAACTCAATCCATTCCTTAAAACAACATTGGCTAGTCAATTTCCAGTGTCTTAGTATTATTCTACATCCTGTTGTCATGGCTAGACGAACCCGTAATCTCTCTCTTCCATTCACAAGTATGTTGTCCGGTAGAAGACCAAGAACACATACAGCTGGAGATTTAATCAACTGTAATTGAAATAATTTACTCAGGAGAGTAATAACACCCTCCCATAGTTGCTCATTTTTCTCACAGAAATACAGCATGTGTATAAAAGTACCAACTTCCTTCTCACATCTCCAGCAGGTGTCACTGTCACTTAGTTCGAGTTTGGCTAATTTGCTTGGGGTCCAGTAACTCCTGTTTAACAGTTTATACTGAGTAAATTGAGACTGAGCTTCCCGTGAACAAGTATGCCAAGAGGCAACAAGCTTTTCCCATCTGTCTTCTGTAAGTTTTTCACCTAGATCTTTTTCCCAACACATTCTCAGACCTTCTAATCAGGGTACATGTACATCTCGAATAAGCCCATAGAACTTGGAGGCTCCACCTTTTTTTCTGCCAAGCTACATGAAACAACTCTTGGATCTCAGTTGGAGGGTCAAGACTGTTTCTTATACTGGTCAAAATAAAATGCCTGATCTGTAAGAATTTCCAAAAATCCCGTTGACTAAGATCATATTCACTCTTAATTTCATTGAATGATATCATTTTATTTTCCCTAACCAAATCACCAAGAAGATGAATTCCAGATTTAGCCCATTTCTCCCACATAACAGTTTTTTGGCCTATCAATAATTTTTTGTTAAACCAGACATATGCTTTAGGGGTAAGATGTGGATTAGCTTTTATCATTAAGTGGGTCTTTGTCCAAGTTTCTTTGACAAAACACAATACTGGATTCTTAAAAGTTACAGGTCTTCCCGTTTGAGTTAGGAAAGCCTCCAAAGAAGTTGGGGCTACTAATTCTTCTTCAATCCTTACCTAGGCCGGCATCTGATCGAGGGAATCATTCATCTTAGATAACTGGAAAAGTGAAATTGCGTAGTGATACCAGTCTATTTTAGACAGTGCAAGACCTCCACTCTCTTTAGCTGTATATAATTTAGTGCGATCAAAGCTTGTTTTTTTTGCCTGCCCACACATAACTCTCTATAACAGTGTTATACAATTTCAGAAGGTTGGGTGGAAAAGTTAAGGGTAGCATATACAAAATATAATTAATCTTTGGAGTAATGATCATCTTAACCAAATTAATCCTACCTAATAAAGATATATTCATTCTTGCCCAGTTTTGTAGAACAGGTTGGATAGCTTGTATAACTGGAGAGAGATTAGTTTGCATTATTTTTTCCAAACCCAGAGTTAGTTTAATCCCTGAATAAGTCAAACCTGACAGCATCCATTTGAACTGCCACGACTCTCTGATGGCTGGGGGACATATCTTAGAAAGAAGCATGGCCTCTGACTTACCCCAGTTAATCGTGTAACCAGAGATTATAGAAAAAGAATCAATCATTGAAGAGATCTCAAATGCTGCTGTGTGTGGGTTACTTGAAACCAAAAGAATGTCATCTGCATACATAAAGAGTTTATGTTCTGTCCGGCCCATTTTAACCCCTTTGATATTTTCACTTTCACGCAATACGATTGCCAAGGGTTCTAAAATCAAGGCAAACATCAGCGGTGACAATGGCGAACCCTGCTGAGTGCCATGACTAAGGTTGAATGAGGGTCCTCCTCTAATTTCAATAATTTATCCCTCTCAACTTTTTTAATTAAGGAGCTATATTGAAAAGGATGCCCCCTAACAAAGGCTTTAAAAGCATTTCTGGTAATTCCAACATTACTAATAGAACCCTCGTTAAATTCCCCAAATTCCTTCATTACTGTTATGATATGCTAGCAGAAGTCTTGATTATTTAATCATAAATTATTTAAACGCCACCTCAATGAACATTTTGTGTTTTCTTTAGCTGACAAAGTTATGTCCACTGGGGCATGGTCAGTTAAAATTATGTTTCCAATTGTAGCATTAAGAATCTGGTTGACCAAAGAGCGAGACATTAGAAAATAATCTATTCTGGACCCTAACCCTAGAATGTGGATGAGAGAAAAAAGTATAATCTTTTTCTTGAGGGTGAAACAACCTCCATATATCAATCAATCACAGTTCTCTTGACATTACATCTATTGCTGCATGAGATAGATCATTAATTTGTCTAGGCCGAGAGGATTTATCCAAACATATGTCCCTAACTTGGTTAAAGTCTCCGCCAGTGATAATGTTAACATTCCCTATGATCCTTATAACATTACAAACTTCATGGAAGAATTCTGGTTGTGAGGTGTTAGGGGCATATACTGTAAGTTAGCAAGAGTCAGCCTCTGACCCTCCATGACAGCATTCAGGATTACCCATCTACCTTCTTGATGAACATATTGTTTAAGCACCTGAAAATTTAAGTTCTTCCTTATCAATATGATCACACCTCTTTTCCTACTGGAATATGTACTATAGTAAACTTGATCCACCCAATCCCTTTTTAGTTTAATGGATTCCTCCTCATTCAGATGGGTCTCTTGAACAAAAGTGATATCTGTCTTTTTTGTTTTAAGTAAGTAAGAATATTTTCCTTTTAATAGCATTGTGGCAACCTGAAATGTTCTATGACACTATTTTGAACATAGTCATAAAATAGTGTTAATCAACATAATATGACACTGCCTCACCCAGTCAAGTCATGCCTGTTCTGTCAACGGTAAGTTCCGACTGGTGTCTATTACTGGGTTAAATTTAATGGCATTTATAATCTGAACTGTGTAAAACTCAAGGCACATTAGGTTAGACGTATAGAAAACAAATAAAACAGAACAACACACAGTGAACAAGTGGGCATAACGGCCCTTAGAAAAACACAACTTCAACGGGTCAGTGAAACTGGAAGATCCCATTTATGGCTCACTTACCGACCCGCATCTACCCCCCAAACCCCCCGCTCCTCATTTTACACTTAGATAAAATAAAGTCGTATACCTGCAATTTGCGACCACTGGTGTAATGTTATAGTTACATGGACTTTAAATCGCTAGCAACGAGGCCACATTGTGAGGAACTTAAAAGGTCTAGCTGGTAGGCTGAGATCTTATTCCAATAAAATAACGTCATATAGAGCAAAATCATAGAAAATAAAGCACTATGAACCCCAGCCAGTTTCTCTTCAAACACAAAACTAAACAACATTGTCCTGGAGTTTCTCAAATATAAAAGGCAAATTATATCTTACTCATTCAATGAAAAACCTGCAAAACAAAAAAGCCCAGGAGTATACTGTTGAGTGCATTATCCATACATCCATCCAGAGAAAAAAGAAACAAATAAATTAAAAAAAAAATGCACTGCATTGACATTCAAACAGACATCATACGCGCTGATCTTGTCCACTAATCCTATTCACTGAGAGCAAAATTTGGAGAGAACAAAGTTACCTGAACTAATCTGGACTAAACAGTGACAGGCAGATGTATCCATCTTCACCCTGATTCGAAAACACCTGTCCTCACTCGTCAGCGGATTCCTCGGGCACTCCCAGACTGCTAAGAAACAGCTTCATCTCCACAGGGCTGGAGTACTGGTATCATTGACCATTGAGTATGAACTTCACAACAGCAGGAAAACGCAAAGAATGGTGTCATTGTTTTAAATGTTGAAAGGACATTACAGTTTTCTCATACATATGTAAAATCTTTTTGTTAATGATGAACAGATGTCCAGCAGCTGACGGTGAATAGAGAAGCTGTTCCTCCTGAGCAGCAGATATGGAGCCCCAGTCTGGAGCAGCAGAACCCACCAGAGCTGCCAAACATCAAAGAGGAACAGGAGGAACTCTGGACCAAACAGGAGGAAGAGCAGCT
>JAQMCX010000057.1:20989562-21002832 GCA_029814765.1 Acanthurus leucopareius | reverse complement strand
CTGGAATTGGAAGTTTGTTCCATAGGAGAGGAGCTTGATAACAGAAGGCTCTGGCTCCCAATCTACTTTTAGAGATTGTACCAAGAATCTATATCTTTCAGTCAAAATTAATTTCACATTAGTTCTGTCCATTTCAACTACTGTTTGTGAAACAAATGTCAGAAAAGCAACCAGGAAGGAATAAAATTTATGTTTTACTTGAAAAACAGATGTAGCCCTTTTTAATTTTTCAAAAGGATCTGCGATTCTTAGGGGAAAATGTGAGAAAGAAATGTAGAGGGTAAAAGAGAGAAGAAGAAGACATATTGTGTGTGTGAATGTGTGTACATGTGCCTGTGTGTGTGGGTGTGTGTGTTTGATTTGTGACCCTATTTATTGTTATAAGGATGATAAGGAAGATGTAATAGTTATTGCTATTTTTTCTAGTTCAGTCACCCTTAAAAAATGCTGCTCAAAATAATATTTGTTTTGTTCTTGTTAAAAATTGACTTTTTCCTTTATTTCAGGAACAAAATGAGGTAATGGACTCTTGGGGGGCTAAAAACCTTTAAGTGTATATCAGCAATTAAAAAATGTTGAACATAGACCAGAAGAACTGACTGGTGAGATTCTTTATTTTATTCATACACAGCACAAAATAATATAATGCATAGTAATCAGCTAATCATTAACATATTTCAGGCTAAGATGATAATTACGAAAATCATCTTAACTTGTACCATACTGAAAATCGACTTGTGTTTTATCATCTAAAAGCAAACTGGCATCATGATAAATATACTTGTATTTAAAGGGTTAAAATGAATTAATATATATTTTTTTATATATCTATGTTCAGATCTGATGTTGGTTAAAAAGTATTGTAAAGCTAGAATGTTATGGCTAGTTACGTGTTTTTGATTGCCATGTGTTCTGTCTGGATAAGATTATTTAAGAATAGACTGGGTATATTAAATTGCACTGTTTTTGAGTGGTTTCTAGATTGATGGAATCTGGATCTGGATGTTGTTTTTTACTACACATAAGTGTTTCCTTTGACCCTTGAAGGCTCTAAGCTGTCAGTTACACTCAGATGTCTTGTGATTTTTTAACTGTTCTGATATTTTTAAAAAAAATGCTCTGAATTGATAACCTCAGAATATTGTTCTGTTTTTAGGATTGTAATATGAGTATTCATGAAGCAGATGAGATCAGAAAGTTATCCAGAAAACTGGGAAAAAGAGATATTTTGTGATATTGATTTAATCAATTGTCTTAACATGAATTGATTCACATTGAAAATGATGTTTTAATGTAATAAATTTAATTTACATATTACTGTCTTGTTTCCACCAATAGAAATTTTAAAGAATATGTTTAAATCACAAAGTTGTAAGTGCATATTATAATTATAATTAAAAAAATGTGTCAAAATAAGACATCTTGGTGATGACTTATTTGATACAATAGATTTGTTAAAGGAAGATACACATTAGATATGTCAAATCCAACACAACATGTGTTGTCCCTGAGCTGATGTGGCAGGTGTTAAAAATGAAACAAGTTATGTTGTTTTTAACTCATCTGTTCTTAGAGTGAAGGAAACCTGCCCTAAGAGTGAAAAAATATCTGCTGTTTATTTTAAAACCAAAGCACTTGAACCTGTGCCTTTCAGTCTTTGTCACTGTGTAATTATGAACTGTTTGTTTCAGGTGTGTAGTGCTATTTTCTTTAAGAATGCTCCTAAAACGCATGTGAATGTGCACTCTGTACTGTGCAGTGGTGTGTGAGGGGATGTAAACATGTATTTTGCTGCGTTATGGTTATCATCCTCCAAGCTAGTTAGCTATCATTAGTATAAGCCCACCACCTTCATGAATCATGCTGCTACCTAATCCTAGCCCAAGGTGAGCGTGTACCTTGTGCCACCAAGTAAGTTTGAGGCAGGCAGTTGAGCTATAGAAAGCTCAGCCTCTGAAATGTACGAGGCAGTTTATTTATTATTAAGTTTATTTTTTAGTTTATTAAGTTATTTTTATATTATTTGTTTTTCACTTACCTGAATGGGTAACCACATGTTGTGTAACTTGCCTCAACATAAAGTATACTTTCCCTGGGAAAGTGGTCAGGCATTACTTTCGGTTTCTGTGAAGAGTCCCTTACTATCTCCTTTGCTGGCTTCAAAGGAATATACACAAGTAGCATCTGCATAAGATACATCAAACAGGGTAGTGTATTAATTTTATTTACTTATTATTGACTCACCAAGATTCAATGCCTCTGTGAGAAATATAAGGGCTTTGAAATTTTCCTCCACATTGGTGAAGGTGGTGAAAAAAAAGTTTAATCCCTCTGGTTGAAGGATTCTCTAGATGTCACACAGCTGTAGTTATGAACAAATCTTCCTAGTGGTCTCACTCATTTTAGAAGTTGTAGTCAAGTGTTAGTTAGGGAGCTCTGGTCTACCTCAGGATTCATGACTAGTGGTATGCTGGTCAAAACTTGAATGCTGTCGAAACCAAAGGCAGATATTCCTTGCAACAGGCTCAATATGTTCCAACAGGGAATCAGATGAGGTTAGCATTTCTTTGGTAATGTTCTGTGATTCATTGACAAGGTTTTGTTGTTGTAGAAAGTTTTTGACATACAAGTTTCACATCAGAAATACAATTATCTAATGGTTTCCTGGGTCTTAAGATATAAAAGGCAAGTACAACTGCATGTTGTTCGCATGACAAGAAAAGAAACACTGTCTTTGAATAATGTGATCAAGGGGCAAAATATACAAAGACATTTTTTCCCCTTAAAATTTTCAGTATAAAAGGCAACTTTGAAATGAGTCTGTAGTTTTGTGAAGGTGGGGGGGGTCAAGTCCGAGGCTTTCTTTTTTTTAAAGAGGGTTCACATAGGTAGTTTTGAAATAATTTAAGGACACAACCAGTAGACAGAAAGCTGTTAAAAACAGAGAGCAAACAAGGTTCAACCGATTCGACAGATTCGACACACCTGACACTCCTAACTCAGTTGGAAATAGCCCTAGGATAAATACCCGAGGGCAAACAGGCAGTTTGACAGATATAATATCAGATATAGTTTGAATGACTTTTCTCCAGAATGTTTTAATTTTAGGGCAACTCCACAGCCAGTAAAATAATGTACCTTCTTCTTCACTGCATTTAATACGGAAATCAGAATTATTGTTATCAAAGCGATGTAACAGGGCAGGAGTTATGAATGTATGCATAATCCATTTATGTGTAGGATATTCATTTTAACAATGCTGACACGTCCAATTAAAGATATGGAGAGATCTGACTATCTTTTAAGGGATTCTGATATAGATGTTAAAGTAGAATTATAGTTCTCTGGAATTAGGTCCTTTATGTTGTTACTAATTTTAATTCCCAGATAGGTGGAGCAACAAGGCAAATTTCGAAATGTATTTGACTCTGGGTAGCCGTCTCTTTCATTCTTCCCAAGAAACAGTATCTTAGACTTTGTGTTATTCACTTTGTAACCAGAGAAACTCCCAAAAGACTCAAATAATTTAGTAAGTGTTGGTGAGGACTGTGCCAGATTTTTTAAGAAAAGTACAATATCATCTGCATAGAGGCCAATACGGTATTCATAGTTTCCAGTTGTTACTCCAGAAATTAGGAGGTGGAAACTGATTGTCAAAGCTAGGGGTTCAATTGATAATACAAACAGAGGGGTCGATAGTGGGCATCCTTGACGTGTTCCCCTGGATAGGCTAAAGGGTTTTGAAGTTATGGTATTATTCAGAACTTCTGCGCAAGGGCTACTGTATAACAGTTTTATCCATTTAATTGTATTTTCTCCAAGGCCAAATCCTGGGAGTAAATCAAACAGATACGGCCATTCCACCCTGTCAAAGACCTTCTCGGCATCCAGGGATAGAATGGCCACATCCGGACGCCCCTCTTCAAAATGTAAAATGTTAAGCACCCTTCTCAGTTTATGAAATGCCTGCCTGCCTCTGATGAACCCGTTTTGATCTACATGTATAAGATCTGGCAGGTATTGTTCTAACCTTAGTGCTATGATTTTAGCTATGGGTTTAGTGTTTGAGTTCAAGAGCGATATGGGTCAGTAGGAGTCACATTGAAATGGTGATAATCCCCTTTTAAGTCCGGGAATATCATCATCCATCCAAGGCTGCTTTCTTTCTTAGAATTTATGCCTTATCGTTTTGGGAACAGCGGTAATGAGCGAACACAGATTGAATTGAAACAATCAGCTATATCAGATACACTGGTTGATGGCAGTAAAAATGGTCAATCTATTTAAAGCTGATGACCTCCAATTTTGTTAAAATATATAACAAATTACTTCGTTATTTCTCACTAATACTAGTCAATCATAGGTACTTCTCAGGGGGTGGCTTGATAGACTTCATACCTTTTTGATTGAAGAGCCCACTGGGTAAAAGCACAGTTCTCCAAGTGGATCCATAATGTAATTGTTCAATCATTCTGTCACAGGCTAAAAAAATAATCTGCTGCAGAAACAATTACAATCACATAACTGTTAAAATATAATTGTCCCTTACAAGTCCATTAAAACTTTTTAGTGTCACAGTGTGGGCAAGAATGGACTTGGGTATGATACATGTGCAGACTGTGAAAACAAATGCCTCATCTCATTTGATGTATGTAATGATGAGGTTCATGAGCCAAAAAAGGTAGGAAACCTTGGTAAAATCCCAAATTTTACTTTGGTCATATTTTGTTTCTCATAGAGAAAGTAAAAGGTAGTGAAGCGGGTGTTATGTTCCCTTTGCCAAGTCAGGTTGTTGACTTACATGTTTCTGTCCGTTAGGTCCTCAAAGTTGTATCCACGGATGCGTTGGTGGGTGTCTGATGCAAGAATGGTCCGACCATCACTGAGACACCACAGACACTGCACCCGAACTCCTTCCCATGAGTCTAGCAGGTTTCCATCCAAATCCTGAAAGTCAGAGGGAAACAAAATGTATTAGGGAACCTCGTCCACAATGTACCTTTGTAGGGGATTTACATTTCATTATGAAGCATTTTATTTGGGTACAGTATTTCTTTTTCTATTCGATGAGTCAGTTTATTAATACAGAAATTATTAGGTTCAACATTTTGTACTTGTACCATGGCTAATGATTCTTAGGAAATATGAGTTATTAGGCAAGGAGAATACCTGTTGACTGTAGCCTGCTCAACAACAGCAGGGTCAATAGGGTCATCTACAGTAAGCAAGCACTAAACAGTTGAACATCAATTTGCTTTGACTATGGATATACATATGCACTGTGTAGAAGTACGATATATGATGTTGGAACATTGTACCCATGATGAGATTTTAAATTTGATTACCCGTCTGTGACTTTTTTCTCAAAGTTAATTGTACCATGTTTATTCATTAAAGGTTTTTGGTACCTTTCCCAAGTGACCTTTTAAAAATTGAAGCATCGAACTAGTTATTAACTTTGTCAATTCTTCAGAACAGGTATTAGAGTGAAAAATAAAGAATTAGAATAGGAGAGATTCAGAGAGATAGAAGCGATGTTTTGTCCCTTGGCTAAAATATTGACATCCCCTCCCTCAGAAGACCTTGTCCACACGTTTACAGGTATTTTTAAAACTGTAGTTTTTTCTGTGCAGTTTGGCCTTTGGTCCACACACAAATGGTATTTTAGGTCAGCCTAAACCAGAAAACTTTGGAAAACTCCCACCAGAGTGAAGATATTTTAAAATGCCATTTACAGAGTTGTTGTGTGAACTGGGTAAGCAGTGTTTTTGGCTTGATATATCAGGGTGCGTTGTAAGGATGACAAATTAGGAACATATGGTTAGCTATAGGATAACACGGAATGTTTGTGTGTGATCAGCGATCGATAGATCCAGTCTTGAACAGGCGCCAGAAAGTCTGGGACCCAGGACCTGGCCAGTTGATGAAGTGTCTGGCAATTTAAGTGATTCCATATGTATTTGCCTATATATACTCCTGGATCTTCACAGTGTCTTTGTTCTCTTCTCTCTGACTTATACTGCATGTGCCGATTTTGGAGAACCCAGATCTGTAATTAAACATTGTCATCTCTTCTTTGAGGACCAATACCACAATCTTCATCATATCAGTGCGTGCTGTCATTTCCTGTTTGACATCACAGCGTGTGCAGTTCTCCCTTTTGTCCACCCTAACTCAATGTTGTTGGCCTACTGGAACTGGTGGGCTAAGTGCTGTTTTCTGATGGCCTGCAAGGCTTTTGGGTCAGGGTCATGTTACAACCGTTCAGATACTTAACGGCATATTCTTGTGTTTTCATGTGGACAGATATTTATTTAAAACAGTACTTGGAAAAAAAGTGCTTGAAAACGAGAGGAGTGATTGTAGACTTTGAAAGTACAGGCATTTCACCCACTTACCACTTTACACAAATGGAAAGAATGTTCAACTTCAAGTTTCTTTGCCTGAGAAACCGACCTGGAGCTCCAACACAATGAATGGAAAAGCTCTACATCATCTATTCTATCTCTGAAAACTGAAACAAGCAAACCTACCACAGACGCTTTTGGTGAACATTTACCACTGTGCCATTCAGAGTGTGCTGACTCACAGTGTGTCAGTGTAAGTGTCAGTTAGGGCCCATCTGCACCTCCCATTGCCTTTTCTAAGCCCACAGCATTGGCAGAGATCAATCCAGAGACCCACTGATGAAAATGCCTCAAGATAAGATAAAGCTACATATGAACTTCCCAACCTACTACATGGGACCTATCACTTTCAAGAAATCCAGGTGTGGTTTCCTGTAAATAGTAGCAAAAGATGAAACAAATGCTTTTTATGGTGATAATGGTGCTGATTTTACAGATGAGTATTAAGAGTGAAAATTATAGATGTTAAGAAACCTTAAAAAAAAAAAAAAAAAAGAATTCCTTGTAATGTAGTAGCCCTATTCTCATACCGCTGCAAAGCTGGTCTAAGTGCTGATCAAAGTGTATTAGCAGTTTGGTACTGCACAAGGGGCTTTTTTTCAGTGCTTGCAGGGAATTGTTACTTTTTTGGCCCAACATTAACCTGGCTGCCTAAACAGGTGTGTAAGATATGCTTAAGAAGTGCAAATATGGCACAATTTTTTAGGTGGAATCATGGTTGCATTTTGGCCAGCTCAAACTAGGTCTGAGTGCAATGTAGCATACTGAGGGCCACTTTGGGGGTTTTAGTGGACAAGAGCACACATAAACCGACCAATCTCAAATCCCAAACACAGATTTGGTGGATGTCCTGTGTCAGAAGCAAACTTCTGTTTCAGTTCATCATAAAAAACAAAAAGATGACTCTTGTCTTTTGAGTTGTTTGGCTTGCCTCTCCTCCCGCAGCCTTGTGCAGAGGGCAGCCTCTGGAAACGAGAGACTACTTTTGGTAATAAATGTAAAAGACAACTGTCAGTGTTCTTTTTTATGATTGAAGAAGGTTGCAGTCTGTCAGCAATCTGTAAAAAGCATTTCAGATTAATTATTAAAGATGTACTGCATTTAATTAACAAATAAACCAGTTTAAATGCAAAAGCCCTTTGTAATAGTAGTAGTTAGTTAGTAATTTACCCAGCTGTCAAAGGCCAGAGTATGACACAGCCTCACTTATGGATGAAAGATTTGGACAGTTTACACATGAGAGCTTAGGAAATTTAATAAATGATTAGATATTACATTATGCACACTTTAAGCTCCTTAGATAATTAATTTATTACAACCACCAAACAGTATGTTTCAAGCACATTGCATCAAAAACCCATTGAAGCTCTTTCATGTGTTACCTGTTTTCTTCTTCTTCTTCTTCTTATTATTATTAGATGCTTCAAACTTTGAAGGGATTGAAACCCTTAATTATAATTATTATTATGCCGCATTTGCTTAAAATACCGTTTGCTGGAATGAGCTAGAAACATGAAGCCTGGCACAATAACTGGAAAGTGAGTGTATTAGGTTCAGGAGAAATATAAGCCCAATCAGCCACATAGTGCCACTGTAATTACGGACTTAAAATTAAAAATTTGAAAGGCCAGCCCCTCACACCCTTGGTCCAACTGACTTGAAGCTTGACACACAGGTGCAGCTCTTTCTATTTACCAAAAAGACCATAAATTCCACCATATTGGATTTTTTTGCTAAGTTGCATAAGGTGAAAACAGTAAACTAACAACTTTTTTTGGGATTCTGATTCTATCCACACCAATTTTTTTTTCAGGGATAATCATACCAATTTTTTTTATCAACTACCAAGATCCGTCAAAAAAATTGGCCACTATAGACCGAAGAAAATTCTTTAAACCAATTATTGTGAATTTTGACAAAGTCTTTCAAATTACTTTGGCAGATCTTTTTAGTGTTCCAAAAAAGGTCTGCTAAAGCATTTTAAATTTCATTGTGTTATAGAGGCATCCCTCGCTTTATGTCCTAAACATTCACACCAAATTCTACTGACATCCAACGAAAGAAAGACGAATGTCAGAATATAAAGCATGCAATAATCGAAGCTAGGCAAGCAGTGAGTGGGTGTCAGTGGTTTTGTTTCTCCATTAAACAGACTTCAATTACTTATGTGACTTTGATTACTTTTGTACTTTGCTTTACTTTTACAGTGGTTGCTCTCAACTTGGATTTGGGCTGATTGCTTCCGTTTGAACCCCAAAGGGATTTGAACCTTCTGATTGCCACTGCAGCAATATTTTTTATTTTTCTTCCGCATTTGCTAAAATTCCCATGGAATGGGCTACAAACATGAAACTTGGTACAATAACTGGAAAGTCTGTGCATTAGGTAAAAAAAGAGCCCAATTGGCCACGTGGAACACAGGATACCAGATAAGGTACCACATGAGGACTCAAAATTCAAACTTTGATAGGCCATGCCCTTTATACTAAGTCTGATTGACTTGAAACTTGAATCACAAGTGCATCTCAATGTGCTCTACAAAAAAGCTTCTTGTACATTCACACTGAATTTTGTTGACATCCATTGATGGGGTGGCGAATGCCACAACACAAAGCATGCAATTATCGAAACTGTGTGGCCTTTAAGATGACAAGAGTAACTTGGCTAACCTTTGTGATGCCCAGCGCCCTCCAAGTGGCTGCCTCCAACTTGGATTTTGACTGATTACTTAGGTGGAACACGAAAGGCGTTTGAACCCTCCAATTTCTGCTTGTGGCTATATTATTATTATCATTATTTATTTGATAATTAATCTATTTATTTAGTTTATGTTACAGGTAGAACTTTCAGTTCTATATGTGTGTAAAATGAAAAACTAGTTCAAAAATATAAGACCTAGACATAAAGCTCAAAGAACACATTCGACTCATTTGTTCTACTCACATGGTGATGTCTTCACTATAGTAACCTTCAAATTGAGACCTAAATAATTGCCTATCAATTTGTCCCTTGAAGGGTGACTGACTTTAGCTAAACCATGCAAGTTCAACTTTGTTATTTGATATAAATATAGAATATTTCTGACAGCCAAACTAAAGTAAGATGACCATTTACTCTTACCCTGTTAGAGTTGTTTATATATCAACTGAATACCCTTGAATGTGCAGTTTGCTAAAACAGCAGAGTGCAGGAGATTGTTTGAGTAACAGAGCTTAACACACAGCAGGGCTGAGAGTTTCTGTTCAGAGACACACAATGCCTCAAATGCTATTGTAACCTTGGACAATATCCTTTGACTCCCATTGTGAATACATTTCTAGTAGGCCTACTGCTTTTTACCTTTACAACACTGCAAAATCAAGGTATATCCTGCTTCAAAGAAATGCAGAAAAAACATTTCATGAATTTGTCACTTCCTGGCTGGACCACTGCAATACCTTATTATCAGGCTTCTCCAAGGCTCTTAAGAGTCTACAGCTATTTTAGAATACTGTGGCACATGTACTTAAAAGAACTAGAGTAAGAGATTTAGTGTCTCTGCACTAACTACCAGTAAAATCCAGAACAGAATTCAAAATTCTTCTCCTAACCTAAAAACCACTTATGGCCAGATTTACTTAAGGTTTGCATGTGTGTGTAAATGTAATATCATGTGCAAACAAATGTAAAAGCTGATCTATTGACTGGGTGCGCTGAGGTTTGTGTCTGCAAAATGTGCAAAATATCATGCGCATGGCATGTTTTTCTTAATGACTATGCAATATCGAGCGTTTCTACCAGAATGCACAAAAATATTGGGAGGAGTAGATGAAAATGGGTTGAATGAAAGATACATCCCAGGATGACACATCATCAGTGATGTGCCTGAGATCATCGGGCATTTTGGGTCTTTCAACATCAAACGCCCTCCCTCAGGTGACCCAGCCAAGGTTGATTAGACCCTGGCTTGTGTCCCTGTAGCAGTAGCCCACTGATCACTCCTCCTGATCCAAAGCCATCTGGAGGCTCTCTCTGCAGCTTCCATGGTGTCCTTGATGGCTTTCCTTTTTGCAGCCCCCCGTGATGCCTAGCAGCGTGTAAAGTTTGCACAGTGGGCGGCCAGCAAAGCCTCTGCACCCCACCTCAATGGGCTCACAGCGAGCACTCCAGCCTCTTCCTTGGCAATTCTCTACTAGCTCTCGGTACTTGGACTGCTTCCACTCGTTCACCTCCTCGATGCAGTCCTCCCATGGAACTGTCAGTTCTATCAGCAGAACTTGCTTTGAAGAGACAGAGGAAAGCACAATGATTGACCTCAAGGATGTTGTAGCGATGTGGTCCGGGAACTTAAGTTGCTTGCCCAAGTCTATTCTCAGCTCCCAGTCCAACACTAAGGTGAAAAGGCCGACTGCAAGTTTGGGCTGTGACTGAGTCTGCTCTCCAGCCCTGACAAAGGCGATGTTCTTTTTGCCCTGGTGTTGCTTGCTGTTGTTGTGGTGGGCAACGGCTCTGGAGATGGCTTCAGCAGCTGCCTTCAGCACCTGGTCATGCCACCAGCGATAGCGGCCCTCCCCCAGTGCTTTCCGGCAGCTGCTGAGAATGTGTTCGATTAGTAATTGAACACATCCTACTTACATACTTAATTTAGCACACGCTCTGTGATTTACCATGGCTGAAAGCAACTGTGCTGTTTATGGTTGCAACTGTATTGAAGGGAAGATGAAAATCAGCGCAATGTTTTGCAGAGATGGCTGCTGTTATTGTGGGGAGGAGAAGAGGTAGGTTTAATGAGGGAGGATGAGGAGTAAGATTTTTCTCTGCCCATCAACACCTTTTGAATGACAGAAGAAGAAATTGTCCAGAAATATTGCATATCCAGCAGTGCAATTTGGGAGCTTTTGGATGATTGGAGGCTGGTATGAGACGTTTCAGGCTGTGCTGTCTGGAGTCTCTGAGGTAGTTTATGTTTTGCAAAATCATTCCTCTCAAAATGAATAAATAACTTTATTTAGGATAAAAATAACATATAATAAAATGCAATTTATTTTTATCATATATGTTTTTGTCATCTAAATTCACTGTAATGTAATTTTCATTTAGACTATTCCTTCATTTTGACAATGGCTATTTTCTGTTTTTGCACATGAACAAACAAAACACAACATTCACAGCCACTGTAGCCAGAAAAAATTTAAGCTATATATGTCTTTCTATTACTCTTTTCTTTTTTGCATTTGGCACATCTCTCCTCAGTGCGTTCCTCTCCTCCCTCTCCATTTCATATTGCCTTTGTGCTGCTCATTCTCTTAAATCTCTGTGGAACCATCTTTCAGTTACAGTCCTGAAGGCAGACACTCTTCACATTTATAAGTAGGTGTCAGGAAGACTAGTACTCCCTCCTGTCCCCTTGCTGTTCTTCTGTTTTGTCCCCTCCCTTTTGATTCCTGTTGGTTTCCCGTCTGTCTCTGTGTGTGTGTATATGTGTGTCTATTAGGTCTGGGCATGGTTTCTAATCCTAAACCTGCTGGTAATCAAGCTGCACATCTTAAGCTAATCCTTTTATTGACCCAGCAATGTATTTAAACCTTGGTCTTTCACTCCATTCCTTGCCAGATTGTCTGTCTACCTTATGTGGTATCCTGCGCTTCAGGCTCTGAGTTTTTCTCATTGTTGCTTAAGGTGTTTTAGTGTCTCTTGTTAATCTGTTTCCCTTTTCATGCTCAGGCTCAGTCCACCTGGTGCTCTTCATTCCAGCCTGGATCCTTTGCCAGTCAGCCTCCAGCCAGCTTCCAGGAGTGTCACCTGCTCTTCCTGCCTCACCCTCACACTTGCCACCTTTCTCTGCCACACCAGTTCTGCCTGCCCAGACTTTCAATCTAAAATTTTAATAAATATCCTATTTGACACCCTGTGTCTGTGTTCTGCTTTTGGGTCCATTTGCACTTGGCAAAATGACAGTAGGCTTAAAACCTTCCTTTTGGTAAGCTTAGTTAGGGCTAGCTCAGGCTTGCCTTGGACCAGCCCCTAGTTATGGTGCTATATGTAGGCTAAGGCTGCTGGAGGACTTCCATGAAACTCCCCTCCTTTCTCTCCTCCTTTCTCTCTTCATCTATTTTACATTTCTTTCCATCAATGCTTGTTACTGACTTGCCACCTTCCTTAGTGTCTTACTGCTCCAAGGCTTTGAATATTCCCATGGATTGTGGATGTGCCTGAATCACTGATCATGGCTGCACCTTCTACTGTGGTCCTCTTTGGTAATCAATGGAAGCTTTAGTGTAATTATTACCCCAACTTTCTAAGTTATTACAATTATTATTTTTAGCATTATTATTAATTATTTTATTATTATTATCAGTAGTAGCAGTAATAGTAACAGTAGCAGCACTATCAGTAGTTTTGTATTATTAACAGTAGTTTAGTATCATTGCTATGCTGGTAATCTTTACAGCCAGTGGCATTATTCAAGGAGTCATTACAACAGACCACAGCAACATGTCTCAGTTAACCCAAAATTTGTCAGTAATTAGCTACATTTAGTGTCTTTCTCACAAAATCCCAGAATTTCTCCTGTTTTAACTAGCATCAGTGGGAACAAAGTGCACACCAAGTGCACAGTTGTTGTTTTTATTCTGACTTAAGTTGGGTGCCAGCCAAAGTCAGAAAGTGCCTTTAGTACAGTAAACTTAGCTTTCTTAAATGTCAGGTCTTTATCAGACAAGTTAGTTTTAAATAATAAATTTTATCTCTCTGTCTAATTTTATCTTTATTTTAAGTTCTATCTGAAATATGGTTAAATGAAAACCGACTTGAAGACTCCTTCTAGTGACCTTTGTATAGTTTGTATTTTTTCTGGTTGTGGAGTGCTGCAACAGTGGAATTTC
>JAQMCX010000057.1:20967011-20980052 GCA_029814765.1 Acanthurus leucopareius | reverse complement strand
AGTGAATCAGATTTGTTGGGAAAATGCCAGACTTCCTCCATTGACAGGATTTTATATCCCTTCTCAACCGCTTTCTGAAGCTCAAACGAGACCCACACACCTGACAGCTGTCTTTCTCTATCACTGTGTGCGCAGTCGCTCGTTTGATTCAACTCCTCAGCACAGCTGCTGCACAGCGGGAACATGAGCTTGTCATGACACCTGTAGGGCAGAACAGGGTGATACAAACGCCTGGGCGGGAGCACAGTGCACTTTACAAAACCGAAATAATTATCTATGGAATCAAAATCCCTAAAGATGATCTGAGGGTGTCCAATCGGGTACTGTTTTTTGGCCTGAACTGTGGGGTACAAACTGGTAAAATCATAGTACCTGATCTTTTCACCGTTCTCGACCCGGTGGTAAAGTTTCATGGCATTTGTGCGCCCGCCAAAGAGAGCATTTCTGGGGTTAAGCCGCTCAGGTTTTTTGTAGGTGGCCAGGAAAGCCTGAACAGCGGGATCGGACTTTGAGAGCTCCGCCCATTCACACTCCCACATGACAACCACCTGAAGACCGTGGAGTCTTTTCAGGGAAGCCACTTTGTCCATAAACTGGCGATGCAACATGCTGAAGGGAACTTTTGTAACAGGATTCAGATCTGACTGAACATGACATTTGACACATCCGTGAAAAAAACACCCTGCAAATTCGTAGCACGTGTGTGTCAATGCGTCGTACCCGTCCACGAAAAACACACCAAACTGCTGTTCACCATAATTGAGGGCGTGTCGGACCTCGATTTTTTTCACTTGTGCTGTGAACTGGAGCCACTGCAGGGAAACATGTGAAAAAGTCTTGTTCTGTTCAAGGTAAGCCCCCTCATACGTTAGCGCCAGAGTGTCTCTTGGCAGAAAAAGTGTTTTAAAAACACCCATACAGCTAGAGGCCAGTGTGGTGAAAGCGAATGGGTCGAGCTGCGTGCATGTGAGAAAAGCATCTCTGTAAATCATGCAAGCCTTGCGCAACACTGCCAAGTCATTCACACAGTAGCGGCAAACTTCTGTCTGGAAATCGAAGATTTCCTTGTGGACTGTGTCATACCAGCTCATAAACTTCTTTTTCTCACTGCCACACATAGAGTCAAAACCATAGTAGGATGGATCAGGGTAGGTGCCAACATAATATTCATTTTCCCTGGTGTTAAACCTGTGGGGAAAATAGCCTTTTTCCATATCCTCAAAACCCATTGCTGCAGGTGTTTTTGAGAGGCGCATGGGCAAAAAACTGAATGAATCAATCCAGCGCTGTCAGTATACTTTGTTAAACATCAGAATAACACAACTACCACACATAGTCAAGCTTGGTGTAATTCCCTGTTTGACAAAATGCTCCAGCAGTATGTAATTATCAAAACCAGCCACGTTATGAGCTATGAATGTATAATCGCGGTGTTTCGGTCACCTGTAATGGCTGACAAACGCCCTCACACAGTTTGAAGTATTAAAACAAAATTTGGCTCTGTCCATGTCCATTGGACACACAAAATTGGCCTCGTGCTTGCCATCATGATACCGCATTTCAAAATCAAAGAAAATGTAACGTGTCTGCGGGTCTTCTTTTTTGACAGGCTGAATGAGACACTGATGCGGAGCCCCACCCTCCCTCAAATTTTGTTCCCCACAATGCGTACATTTTGGAAGTGCGCACTGATGAGCCTGTTTACCCTTTGAGTATGTTTTACGACATTACTTACAGTACTTAATTCTGTCACACGGTATTATGTCGTGTTTGGCCTCTTTAACCTTGTGTTGATCAAAGCAGGTCTTTGACTTGCAAATGCATTTGCAGTCAGGGCATTTAATGCTCTTGCCGGACTGACTGTCACACAGAGTAAAGCACACGCTGCAACGACTTTTGCAGTTATGGAACAACGGTGCTTCATACATACTGAAGCAGTACTGACAGACATAAGAACCGCCAAAAAATCTAGTCTGATTTTCTATCAAATAATAGTGCTCATTGTGCAGATACAGCCAGATTGTTTTGGGATGGAAGCCGTCGTGCGTTTGGAAACACTGCAGCCGTTTAAGGCCGGATGCATGATGGAATACAATAATCTTGACATTCAGGTGTTTTTCAAATTTGGAGATATCAGAAAAGGAAACTTTGTACATATCGTTCTACCCCAGACTGTTGTTTAGTTTTCTGGCATAAGCTAATTTTTCATCAGCGGTCATGGTGGCTTTAGCAGAATGTGCAAGACACAGACAGGAGCACAAATTGTTGTTTCCACTGTTTTGGGGGTTATACAGAAAGTGGGCTTTTTTGGATAAAATTTCATCATAAGACACATGACCCAATCTAAGGCGTGCGCCTGACTCCTCGCAACGGTGACAATAAACTCTAATTCATCATCCGTCATAAATGTGTCATTGCTCTGCAAGACTTGTGAAATTTCTTCCAAAAATAAATCCGTGCTTTATTGATTGTCAGCCTTCAGGACAACTTGGACGTCGCTGGCTAGGGATGGACCTCTCAGCACAACATTCAAAACACTGCCGGGCTGGGAATCTTGTAGCGCCTGCTCAATCACACCAGACGATCTTTCTCTAAATCTAATTGGCACCTCCCCAGGATTTCTGAGATCAATGTCTCTGAAATCCACACGCTAGCGCAGTTCAGCGGAATTAAAAGCAGGTATTTCTCTGATCCTTATTTAAATTGCTTCAACTGTGTCATCATCACTGTGCGGAGCACCAGACCCCCCTGCCCCACACTGTACAACCCCCTCCCTGGCTCCATCATCAGATGTATTCGGTGAAATGTTTTCATTCACACCTGCTTCTTTTTCATCATTACCGTTGGAGACCATGGGAGAAGGAGGTCTAGGCACTACAGAGGTGTTATTCACAACACCACCAAGAGTGGAGATGGTGACAGAAGTTTGGCCACAGCAAACATCTGTCAGTCTTTGATCAACATGGCCATTATCACCGACGGAGACCATGGGAGAGGAAGAGCCTGCCGAGGTGTTATACTCACCACCACCACCAATAGTGGAGACGGCGACAGAAGTTTGGTCACAGCGACCATCTGTCGCACTTTGATCAGCATCAGCAAAATTAGCAGCAGCAGCTGCAGCAACACCATCACCATCAGCAGCAGCTGCAGCAACAACACTTGCGGTGCTCACAGCTCCGGATATGCGAATCAATTTTCTTTTTAGAAATTGCAGTTGCTTTAACTGAGACTTAGACTACCGTCTCATGGTAAAATAATTATATGTCATTTCGGACCCTGGAGGATAAAAATTATTTACACCGTTATAATGGGTCTCGTCCTCATCAACAGATATTTCAAACCCAGACCCGTCACTGTGTCTAAGGATTTTTCTTGGAGGGGACATAGCAACAGCTAATAAACTGAGCACTATGACACACACACACAAACACACACACACACACACACACGCACACGCTAATCTTTTTTGGCGAATGTATTGACAAGACGTGTTAAGAGGTCAATTAAAACGTCTTGTTTTTTGTTCAATTCAATGATGTCTCTCCTAGTTGTTAGGGATCTATATGACTGCAGACTTTTATACAGCGTGAAAGATTTACTATGTGCCCTAACTAAATTTAACATAATTTGATTTTGACGCTGTGTCTCTACAATTTCTCTTACTAAATTTGTTTCCAAATCTTTGTTGAATTTCGCTAGTTCACTTATTTTAAAATTTAACAAATTTTCCAATCTTTCTCCTCTGTCATTTACAGAGCCTATAAAATCACTCAATAAAATCTCACCGAGATTTGGAAAAAACCTCTCACTCACACTCACACCGCTCCCTTCCTGTACCGGCGTACTAGATCTCCGCTGATCCAAACAATCTGTATCTACTGCTAAGTGGCTATTTTCATAATATCTGAAAAAACCACTGCCAGAGGCAAGCTCTGACAACACCTCAAAAGCAGACTGCTCAGAAAAAGACTCACTCAATGGGAAACCCTGTCTAATACACGTTGGCAATGTAGGCAGAATATCACTAGACGTGTGCGCTTGAACCAGATTTACATTTGAATCACAAAACAAGTCATCTAACGACAGATCTGACCCGTAACCAATTTCACTTTCAACAGCATTAAGCACATTCAAAAACACATCCATTAATAAGGATTCTTGCACAGACCTTACAGCAGGACCGGTCTCCAAATCCTCTGGCTCCACTGACTGATGCGTCTGCGGCGGGTGTACTGCTTCCTCCGCTTCCAGATGAATTGATTCAGGTGCCTCCGGCTGATAAGGTCCAGCGGGTTCTTGCGTCGGCGGTGTTTCCTGCGCTGGTGCTGTCTCTACCAAAACCTCCACATCAAAATGCCTAGGACATAAAATTCTTTTTAAAAATAACCGCTATTTTGTGAACTAAAATCCCATTTGCAATTTCATCATCATCAATCACACACACCGTGTAGATACAAAAGACATTTAATGATACACGCTCTTCCACGCACCTTACATAGCAGGGCCTGTCTCAAACTCCTCTTGCTCTTCTGCCAGATATGGCTGTATTGCTAGCACTGCCTGCGTCGTTTTGCTATTTTGCGTCTCACTCAGAGCTCCTGGAGCGTCAGGTGTCTCCGGCTGATGCGCGGGTCCTGCTGTCTCACGCAGCGGTTCCTCTCTTAATGGTAAGGTCCTCTGACCCGGCGCGACTGTCTCTACCGCTACAACCACAGGCCTAGAACATAAATTTTAAAAAAAATAACTATTATTACACACCCACATTACTACGTAGAATATCAGTAAATTCATCTGTCCTAACTAAAAAATACCTACACTTTATCTTTCCTTATTTTTGGATGTAATTTCAAAATCTTACTGTTCCTTCTTTTTCTACTGCACTGTGTTCTTATCCTGCGCTTGAGTTGTTGAAAATCCTCTACAAAATCACAGAAAAGAAAGAAAAAAACGCTCAGAATGGATGTATCAGGATTCACAAATTTTTGTTTTGTTTTGTTTTTGTTTTTTTTTGTTTTTTTCACACATTTCTTATCAAATAGTGGATACAACCCACCGTCATCAAAATCCCACACTGTCTTCAGGGACGCCCTATTCCACAGACTTGCGCCTGTAGCCCTTGTTATTCCAGCACTGGTAGATGGCACTAATGGTTGATAAAAAAAAAAAAAAGAAGAAATTCTACTAGACCGCTCTTAAACAGTAAAACACACACAAAAAATGCTTAATAAAATAAAATAAAATAAAAACTGTAAGAAACACCTACCCTCAACAGGAGAAATATTTTCAATTTCACCCAAGTTGTTACTGTTCAACACCTTACCTGTTAAATAGATTCTTTAAGAAACATAATACATTTGTTTTTACAAATACAACACAAGCCACAGCATAAGAAACTGGAAAAAAAGAAACTTTCAATAAAAATAGTAAACTACTCACCCTTAGGAAGAGCCATCGCACGAATAGCCAAAAATAAGCAGTACACACGAAAATAAGAAAAATGCGTTAAAAACGGCAACGTGCAGACCGATGTACACACACTAACGCGCTCAAATTTATATACACATTTTCACCGGTAAACACACCCACCATGACGTATCGGCGACGTATCACATACACGCCCACAAACACGCCCACATGCGCACACACATCCACACACGCATGCACATGCACGCGCATTTTCACGTGCACGCGCAAAGAGACCATATTTATACTACTAACTGCATTCAGACAGCTTTAACTATACACTGGACCTTTTGTTCTTCGTGGGGTTCTGCCTGGGAGCTTTTACAACCACTTCCTGATGCCAAGGCACTTGCACACCTGAAATTCCAGACCAAGGTCCAAAACTAAAATTCACATTTTTTTTTTACATTGCATACACTTGGTCCAGTCGGTTTCAGTTTCACACTGCAATTATCCAAAAGGAATAACAGACTTGGTCTGACAAACCTACGTCATATCATCATCAAGTATGCAGGTTGCATGTCTCTATACATACGAAAATACAGCATTTTCTTTGCAAATTAATAGTGTGCTATATTAAAATCTTACATACCCAAGAAATAGAAATATTTGATTGCAACTTTTGCAATTGTGTTTGTGACCCTCTTTGTTGCACAGTGGAACACTGAAACAATATGGGCAAGAGCTGTGTGGAGAGAAGGCAACAAAAAGATTGAGGAAGTCATACTATCCTGTTGAAGTAAGACTAATGATGTCCATTGGCCTCATCAAGGAGAGAAAATGGCATGAAAACCTGAAAAGAGCCCGAGGATGCAATTCCTTCCGATAAAAATATAAATTAAATCTAGACTGCGATTATCATTTTCTTTACATGATGTACATTTCTAACCTGCATCGTAATCCATCTGGTATTTGAGGTAAGCACGGTGCTTACTGTACTTAATGTATAAATGATCCTGGACTATCTCAATCCTATGAAATTTACACTTGGATTATTAATTCTATAAAACCATGTATAATAATGGCTTTCAGATAACAGTATGGGGTGCAAAAATTATGATTTGACTGCCACTGCTCAGTTACGCTGTCAATAGGAGGAGCAACTCAAGATTCCTCTCAAAAGGAAACCAAAGAGGAAGTCCTTCCCGGACTACTTAATAGGTACTGGTATAACACTGTTAAGTCCCACTCTAGGCATTGGTTAAACACTGAAGAAGTTATTGCTAAGAAGAGGGCTAGAGCACACAAGTCATCTTGAATTGAAGGCTTATTTGAACCCCTCCCTTGACTGAATAACACATTGGTTAGTTAATTGTTCTCATTTTCTTTGAGCTTTTGTGCAACAGGAAAGGAAACCCTTTCATTAAAAATGACACAATTGACCAAATGACACTGAACAACAGCAGGGAAACTCCTTCATGATATTCAGATATTCCTTCATGTGTCATGTCACGTCATGTGTCATGGCAGTTTCATGTCTATGGCCCTGTGATATTCGTTTTATTTTTTTCCTAATTCCGTTTTATTTTTTCCCATTTCTGTTTTTACTATTCAAATCAACTGAAATTCCAGTTTAAGAAATTTTGTTTTTTTACCCTAATTTTACCATAGAGAGTGTGTTATTAACATAAGTGAATAAAAAGTCCACAATTTATTAAAAAAATTATTGAAATATGACTGTAAATTTAATTATGAAAGGAAAATCGCAACTGACAGAAACAAAAAACTGAATTTTAGTCAAATCATGGTTAGTTCCATAATATTCTTTCTTTAACAGTAGGTTCTGTTTTTTGGCCAATTTCGTGATTCCATCCGTGATTTAATGATCGCAGAAATTACAGGGCCCTACGTGTCTACTTACTAACAAGTCAAATAAAATGAATGTAACCTGTTGAAGATGACCTTCCTGACAGTCATCTAGGGACTGTTGAAACATATATATATATATATATATATATATATATATCTGACTAAGTTACATGATTGAATGCACAAATATGTTGTTGAGAATGAAATGGAATCTATTATGGCGCAATGTGCAAAGACTAAGTTTCATTTATCTTGGGTAACTTACATTTACATTTACTACTATAGAATGCCCAGCCATGTGGAGTGTAGATTTTTTGCAAAAAAAAAAACAGCCAGCTTTCATGACTGCAACTTCCTCAAGATCCTCTTCAAACCACAAAAGCTATTCAGTGTTAAAAAGTGTGACTTTAAAACAAAGGTGATATCTCGATGTTGATTTGGTTTGCAAAATCAATACTTAATTTAATATTAATTTGCTGTTGAGGTATGCTACACAAATTCACTCATGTTAAAAAGTAAGCTGTTGAAACAACATGGCAATATCAATGTTGATTTGGTTTGCAGAACTGAAACTGAATTCAACATTGATTCACCCATGACTTGTGATGTTTGTTCAACCATGAATAAAAGTTAAAATGCAAATGCAATACATAGCTGCAAGACTAAGGTGAAATGAGCAAGATCTTTAGCTATCAGTCAATAGGTATACACAACCGCAATTCAGCTTACATTCATTGGTAAATAACAGTAAATACAATCAAAACGGATAGCAGAGTAAGAATGTGCTCATCTCAAGCAATACTGAAACTCTGACTCGGTCCTTGTAATATAGCCAAAGTTTTGTCTCCCCATCCTCAAAAGTGTTATTAGTGTATCTTATAAGTTTGATGCTACATTAGAGCTTATTTAGCACCATTTTAGCAACAACACAGTCAGTGACTACCTACGCAACAGTCACATCATGCTGTCTGGAAAGTTTATCTCCAAAAGTTACAGTTTATGTTGTCATTATTTACATGGAAGATACGTGTCAATTAACAGCTAAAATTAGTTGTTATTTACCAATGTAAAAGAAACGAACTCAGCATCAGACTTCATGTTTTTTTTAGCCAGGTGCTGTCTCCAACATGGAAAAGCCACGCCAATATTTACCCTCATCTTGCTTCTTTTAACATTGTTTCTCTTCTTAATAGCAGAGACTTATATTCTGAACCTATTAAAAGCCATTTTCTAACCCTAACCCATTTTTACATATTTTAAACATCTGGGAGACTTGTTTGTGGAGGTTAGTCCAAAGGTGCAATGTAGCAAGTTTGATTTTAATTGAGGAAAAGAAGTGAGAGGAGATAGGTTCAAGTGGACTACAGTTCCTGAGAATTACAGAGTGCAGGTGGACTTTGTAATTCATACAAGTTCAAAGCACATGAAAATTGCAACTCTATTGAGCCAAAACTCTTGTGAGTGTTGCAAAGCACATACTACAGATTTTTTTTAAATTTTCATTGTTTTAAGCTATGGATGGTTTCTCTAACTCAACTTACAGGACTTTGTCCCACAAATCCAGTCATAGGAGTATGACTGGATAGACATTTGCAAAAGTGGAGAAATGGTAAATGGACTGTACTTATATAGCACTTTTCTATACTTTCGACTACCAAAAGTGCTTCCCAAGAAAAGTCAACATTCACTCATTCACACACACATTTACACACTTATACCAGGTGGCTACTCTACAAGTGCCAACCTGCTCATCAGGAACACATATTCACATGCAGCTGGCACAGCCACAGCCATGTAGATTGGAGGGGCCAGGGATACAACCATCGAAAATTGTTAGTTGATGACCTGCTCTATCTCCTAAGCTACAGCCAACATAAGAAAAAGAAGAAGAAGAAGAGAAGACAGGAGAGGAGAGAAGAGGAGAAAAAGGAAGAAGACAAGAAAAAGATGATAAAGAAAATTCCAAAGAATTTGTCACTTTCTTTGTCTGCTGTTGAACTGACCCGCTCAGGATGTGGATACGCTCTGTGTTGTACTTGAGAGGAGTGAGTTCAGCTCTTAGCACCTGCAAGGCCTCCAAGACCTTCCCATCCTCTAGATACTCCAGATACTTCTGTTGCAGCAAAAGAAACTTCATCCGCTGTACAGGAAGATGACAAGAGGACAGGGCCAAAAATAACAAAGGACCTTAGTTATCACAGGTTCTGTGTTCTGCAACATTTTCCAAAAAGAAAGCAAGACAAAATATTTTTCTTGTTCCAAAATACCAAAACTTTATGACCAGTACACACAATTAAATTGGTTATAGGTAGGACTGCCAAAATCACTTTTCCAAACTATGTTCTTCCCTTCAGCCATTTTCTTTATTGGGTGCATGCTGCATAGCAAAGCAGGCAACCTATTATTCCACGTACTCATTGGGAGGAATGCCCTGAAAAAGGACAAAGCACTTGTTAATAATGTGCATGTGTTAACAAGATTGTTAAGACTGTAATCATGCGAGCACTGTCTGTGTGTTTTTAGCTCAACTGCAGCACATAATATTCAACTAATACTCATTGCTGACGCTCTGGTCTTTTTATTGTTGCGCTTATAGTTTGCATTATTTGAGCTTCTTCCTCCTCTTCTTCTTATTTCTTCTTCTGATGTGTAGTGGTGGTTGCTTAACCAGCTAAAAGGTGCAGTACTGCCAACTTCTGGATGGCATGTAATGCCGCAGACTCATCTTGGGCATCAGAAATGCAGACCAGTAATGCAGCAATAGTGGCATAAGCAGCAGTAGGGTCAATTTTTGCGTTGCAGCGGATGGGCAACCCCCGGCAGTTCCTTCAGAAATTGCCATTTCTGGTTTTTGAGGCATCTTCAATGAGCATGTATTGGGTCTGCTATAGTGGGTGACATCACGCTAGAGCAGAGAGACATTGAAAACTTCTACAGAAATCTGCTCTGTAACTTACAACTGCCAGACTACTTCATTTGACACCAGATTATGCTGAACACAGGGGTGGTGGCCCTTTTAAGCATGGTATTTCAATAGTGCAACTTACATTTTGGGAGAGGCTTACCACATTCTATTAGAGGTCCCTGAGATTCTCCAATTGACTGCTGTAATACATTTACGTTTCACCATCTGTCTGAATAAAAATTCAGGTTGGTTTAAATAGCCTAGTCCGTTGGGCATACTATTAAAAAGTAACATTACTATTGTGTTAAGCACTGCATATCCTTCTGTCGAGGATCTTATGGATGAAGAGGCTGCATTACTCTTAAGCAGTTTGGCCTTTTTAGGCTACTTTGTGCGATTAATTATCATAATAAGTGATTCCATTTTTCGATTATGTAACCTGCCTGCATAATCTCATCCATCCTCACATCATTACCCATTACGCACATGCCTTACATTTGAGCAGATTCCTAGTGTTGGGTTGTGTTGTTCTGCAAATGGGAGTTTTCTGTAAGCAAGATGTGTAATATTTAATAAGGCCACTGTTTGCAGAACCATCAGCAAAGTGTGCCTCACTCCGAAATGTGTATTACACATTTTTTGAGTGTTCCCTGGGCAATAATAGGCCTTTTAATTTAATATTTCAAATATAATTAAAGTGAGGTGCCACTATAGCCTAACAGGCATAAGCCTGTTTGAACTTTATATTTCATTTTAAGCTGACCCCAGTCTGCTTTTCACCTAAGGAATTTCGGCTTAATGATAATAAATTGCAGGTTCGACAGCAGTAATCGTGTAATTAAATATTAAATTAACAGACTATCTTCAAATTTATGCATTGACTACATTAGCAATTTTCTTCCACCCCAATTCTCTCTCCTTTGATGCTACAACCGGGTGTCTTTGTTTTGTTTTTTTTTGTGTTGAAAATGTGTTGATACTTGCCGTACGTATGCTTGAGCACCCTTTTGAGTTTTTTAGTAATGCTGAATCATACTTTTATACTTTATAATCAGATTTAGATCAGATGTTAGCTAAGAAACCTGTGTGCTAACGCCACAGCAACTTCTAAGCCTCAGAGGTGATGATGACATGTGACATCAACATAATTATGGGATTGGCTCAGAGATCTTCTGCCATATCAGATCTTGTCAGTAACAAAAACTCAAATGTAAATATGATTATTTTGGACCCATCAAATTTTTTTCAATAATTTCACCTTTTTAGTTTTTTTTGGAAAACAGACTTTTATTCTGCACCTTTCTAAAAATTCTGTGGATGTGTGACAGGGTCGGTGTCGATGGGGTTTTTTTTATGCATGTTTTAATTATATTTTGCTGCATGTTTTACCTATTTTATTGTGTTTTTTTGAGTGCTGTGTTGGTTTTAAATTAGTTTTACCCAATTGTGTTTTATAGTAGAGTATATTCACTTTTGCACCCCTAACGTTAAAGACACCAACTGAGCCCCGGAAACAATCAGCAAACCAGCGACAGGTGCGGCGCAGCAGGGAGAACAAAGAAAACACAGAAACACTCAGGGAGCGACCACGCACAGAGAGGGATACGGCGGCGACCAGACGGCACACACAGCACACACAGCCTGGATGACAGGGACACGACAGGGAGCCTGAAGCGCAGCAGCCTGTACTCATTTGGCAAGAACACTCCAGCCTGGGCCAGTAGTTTGACTACTGCCCAGGAAAACTGTGAGTATCTTTTTAACCTGGTGTGCGGCGGGTACTAGAGGGCAAGCTGCGGGGCCAGGCGGAGGGTGTAATTTGGGCCTGCTGTGTGTTCCGCGATACTGGTGTTGGTCTTGTTTATCTCCCCTAGGAAAACTGAACAGCGGGCAGTGAAGGTGCCATGGACCGAGGACAGTTGGGGCAAGAAGGAATTGACCGGCGGCGTCCCATGTTTAGGAGCCACTCTTCAGGAAGGGACAAAGGATTAGCAGAGGAGTACTAAATGAACTGTGTGGACTGTTTTTAGGCATCATCTGTTTTTTTTTTTTTACCAAATACTGACAAATTTATTGTAATAAATTTGTTAACATTGACCCTGGCTCTGTTCCTAACTTCGCTCACCCCTGATTTTTAAAGAACCTGTTTTTAGAGTCCTAGAGCTCGGCAACTCTATAGGTGGCGTTGTCGGGCTTTTAAGTGGTTTTAAATATTTCTAAATTTATATTTTAAATTAACTTTAGTATTTTTAAAGTCTAATTTGTAGTTTTAAATTGGGTTTCGGCCACACTACAGATGTATTCTTTTTTAAAGATTATTTGTTTTCATGCAATTGTTGTCGATATGACCTTCAAATCAGAATGAACTTACTCAGAGTTAACTAAACTAATTCAAATCAGCTGTTTTGATACCAGAAACTCAGAGTTTCAAACCTGAGGATAAGTCAACTCAGAGGTCAGGGTTAGACTTAGAGTTTGTTGAACCTCCTTTGTGAAACGGGCCCCTGCTTAGCTTAGCTGGGTGTTTTACTGTTTGTGTCAAACAGGTAATACAGGTAAATACAGCTAACCATTTCATTTTTAAATGATATTTTACAAGTACAGCTTCATTAAGGTAGGATCAGTTGTCTTCACTGCTCTAGACAATTTCATGGTGGATAATGACAGCATTGTTATGTTCATCACTGTTGCCGTTCTAAGTTAGTACTAGGGATGCAACGGTACAGTGTGCCCACGGTTCGGTTCGAATCACGATTCATGGCCCACGGTGACGGTTCAGTTTCAATATTTAAATATATCATCTTTGCTCTAACATGCAGTAGGTTATTTGCTCTTTCAATTTCAAATAAACAAGGCACTAC
>JAQMCX010000057.1:20857732-20876592 GCA_029814765.1 Acanthurus leucopareius | reverse complement strand
ACAAATCCTCTTCTGTCTGGAAAGGTTTGAAGAACTTTTCCCATAACCCAGGAATTTCGAGGTGCCGTGTTGTCCATGATAAGCACTATATCTCCAGGGACGATGTTGCGCTTCACTCTGGACCATCTCTGACGCTCCTGTAGTTGTGGTAAGTATTCTTTAACCCACCTTTTCCAGAATAAATCTGACATATATTGAACCTGCCTCCATCGTCTGCGAGCATACACATCAGCCTCTTGGCAGTCTCCTGGTGGTAAAGATGGTAAGGTTTTCAACAGCAACAGGTGGTTTGGTGTCAATGCCTCCAGGTCATTTGGATCTGTAGATGCTTTGGTAATCGGCCTGCTGTTGATGATGGACTCTACCTCACAAAGAACCGTGTGAAGACCCTCTTCATCCAGATTTTGCACCTTCAAAGTAGAGTTTAGGACTTTCCTCACAGACCGGATTAACCTCTCCCAAGGTCCTCCATGATGTGAGCCAGCTGGGGGATTAAAGGTCCATTTTATTCCTTTCTGAAGAAGTGTATTATTGATCTGTGATTGATTCCATTGCTCAATAGCTGTTCTCAGCTCACGCTCTGCTCCGATGAAGTTTGTCCCATTGTCTGAGTGCAGTTCCTGGACTTGACCTCGTCTCGCTATAAAGCGTCTAAGTGCATTTATGAAGGAATCCGTGTCCAATGACGGTGCCACTTCAATGTGAATTGCACGGATGGCCAGACAGGTAAAAATAACACCATACCTCTTCACAACACTCCTTCTGCTCTTTACTTCAAACGGTCCAAAATAGTCCACTCCAACACGAGTAAATGGTGGCTCGTCTGGAATCACTCTTGCAGCAGGTAGATCTGCCATTTGCTGGGACACTGGCTGAGCATTCAGTCTTCGACAGATAACACACTTAGACAGAGTTCTCCTTATGGCTGTACTAGCCCCAGTGATCCAGTATTTCTCTCTCAGTTTGGCTAGCATGTGGTTACGACCACCATGTCCCACTTCTTGATGAATATGCTTTAAAAGAATGTCTGAGATATGGAAATCTTTAGCCAGTATTATAGGATGCTTAGCTTCTGCAGGCATAGACGACCGACTAAGTCGACCTCCTACTCTCAGAACACCATCTTCGATCAGTGGGCAGAGTTTATAAATGTGACTATGGCCCTTAACACTTTCGCCATGTTGTAACTTAGAGAATTCGTCTGGAAACTTCTTCCTTTGGCAGAACCTGATGATTTCGAGCTCGGCCTTCTCCAGCTCCTCCACCAACAGGCAACTTGGAACTGTCTCCCTTTTAAAAGCATCCATATCCTTCTTCAAAGAACATCCTTGTTGTGTCACGTCCAAATCAGACTGTGCAAACTCGGTGCTCAACTGTTTCCTCTTCTGGCAACAAGCCAAGAGCCAGTCCTTGTATCTCAATATCCAAGCCACAGACTTTTTCAGACCAGTCCAAGATGAGAAATAACTGATCAGGCGAGTCACAGCATCAGTCTCTTCTCTGGCCTGTACAGCATTCACTGCAGCAGCTTTCTTGACCTCAGGGTCATCTGATGGAAGCTGATGAACATCCTCTGGATTAACAGGCCACATATAATCAGGTTGACAGAGAAAAGGTGGACCTGACACCCACATTGGATTTTTGAGGAATGCATCCACTCTCAAGCCCCTAGATGCCACATCTGCTGGGTTACTTGCAGTGTCTACATATTTCCATTGAGAAGACTGTGAAACTTTGAGAATTTCTGAGACCCGGTTGGCAACAAAGACTTTGAACCTGGAAGTCTCGTTCTTGATATATTTGAGCACAGATGCACTGTCTGTCCAAAACACGGAATTTTGCAGATCCATATGTAGCTCTCTCCTCCACAGAACATCAATGCGGCTTGCCATAGTAGCGGCGATGAGCTCCATACGAGGGATGGTAACAGATTTAAGTGGAGCCACCCTCGCCTTTCCCATGACAAAAGCACTGTGTACCTGTGAGTCTTTGCTATGCGACAGCAGGTAAGTCACTACACCGTAGCCATCTTCACTTGCGTCGCAGAAATGGTGCAGCTGCGCAGTGATGGTTTCTCCAAAGTTTAGTGGTTTTAGGCATCTCATGATGTTAAAATCCTCTAGATAGCACAGTTCCTGCAGCCAAGTCATCCACTCTTTAACAACTGGTTCAGGTATGATGTCATCCCAGCCAAGTGATCTCCTGCACAGATCCCTTAAGATTTTCTTAGCCAACAACACAACAGGGCTCAAAATTCCAAGAGGATCATAGATGGCGCCGACAGTTGAGAGAATTCCTCTCCTGGTGAGTGGTCTGTCCTTAACGATGATCTTAAACTTAAAGGTATCAGATTGAATACACCACTCCACACCAAGCACTCTCTCCACTGGCAGCTGATCCTGATCCAGGTCCAACCCTTTCATGTCCGTGGCTCGGTGACTTTCAGGTATTGCAGCCATAACCTTACGTCTGTTGCTTATCCACTTCCTAAGCTGGAAACCTCCCTTTGCACAGATGGAGTCAAGGTCGTGATAAAGAGATACAGCTTCCTCCTCCGAAGCCACTGACACCAGACAATCATCAACATAGAAGCAATGTAGGACCTTATCAATCACTTCTTGGCTGAACTGTTCCTTATTATCCTCTGCACATTTTCTGAGAGCAAAATTGGCGCAGCTGGGAGACGAAGTTGCCCCGAAGAGATGCACCGTCATCCTGAAGTCACTGAGGTCTTGATTCAAATCCCCATCAGGCCACCAGAGAAACCTCAACAAATCAGCATCCTCAGCTGGCACCCGTACCTGGTGGAACATGGATTCAACATCTGCCATGATCACCACTGGTTCTTTCCTGAACCTGGTCACGACCCCAATCAATGAACTGGTCAAATCTGGTCCTTGTAGGAGCTGAGCATTAAGAGATGTTCCTTGGAAACTCGCTCCACAGTCAAAGACAACTCTGATCTTCCTCTTTGTTGGATGGTAAACACCATGGTGAGGGATATGCCAAACCTTGCCATCACAGCGATCCAACTCCTCTTCAGGCACTCTTTCAGCATAACCTTTGGCAAACAGATCGTTCATGAAGGCTGTGTATTCTGCATGAAATGATCTGTTTTTCAGAAGCCTCCTCTTTAGGTACTTGGCACGTTGCTCAACAATCATCCTATTATTTGGCATGTTGAGTTCCTCATTCCTTAATGGTAAGCTAATCTGGTAATGGCCATCCACTTGCTTTGCTGAGTTTGTAACCAAGTCCATAAACCTGTGATCCTCTCTTGACATTCCAGGTTGCTCATCCACACTGCATTCTGGGAAATCCACTTTGAACTGCTGCTGCCAAAGCTCATCCAAATCCACAACTGACACTCTGTTCACTGATAACTTTGGCTGCTCACAATCCATTGCTTCCTCACTTTCTCCCTTTAAAGGTCCATTTACAGTCCAGCCCAGCATTGTCCTGATTGCATAGGGTCCACCATCTACACTGTGAATGACTTGTAACGGTTCCAAGGCCCTAGGAACATTTGTCCCAATCAGCAGCTCAATCTCTGCATCTATCTCAGGCAAATGAACATGTTTCAAATATGGCCATCCCTGAAGATCCCTCTGTCTTGGAATGTTCCCACTGTGGACAGGCATATGCTCCTGTGTGAAAGCTTTGGGCAGCTCGCAGAAATGATCACAATTTAACCCAGCCACCTCCAGTCCTGACACAATATGGCTGCTCACCACTCTTTCTTGGCCCATGGTCCGCAAGAGAATACGTGAATTCTTTCCTGTGAGGCCCAGCTTGTGCATCAGTGTCTCTGTGCAAAATACTGCTGTACTTCCTTGATCCAAGAAAGCATAGGTGGTAATGATTTTGCTGCCCTTCTTTGACTTAACTTGTACAGGAACTATAGGAAGTTTACAATCATGATCACCAGCCCCAGTGAGACCACTTGACACTAAGGTGCTGTCCACTGCCTTTTCTGATTTCCCTTCTGCTTGATCAGAGTCCTTTGTCTTTGGTGGAATATGAAGAATATTTGGATGTAGCAGACCACACTTTTTACAAGAAATCCGTTTTCTGCAATTTTTGCTGATGTGTCCTATACACAAACAGCCAAAACAGACACCCTTCTCTCGTAAGAAGCCTATCTTCTCCTTGTGGGGTCTTCTCTCCATCTGAGGACACAAATCCAATGTGTGTCCTCCTCCACAACAAAGACACATCCCTCCTGCAGCTTGAACTCGTTCCTTCTCTTTGGTTGTGGGCCGAGTTTTGTTTTCTACAGAAGCTACAGTGGTGGCAAAGCTGGTTCCTTTCATTCCTGAACGAGGTTGTTGCTTGAGTTTATTTACACCTTTATTTATTGTCACTGGGGGAGCATCCTGTATATTTCCAAATACTGGGTCATTCAAGATTTTCACTTGCCTCTCAATGAAATTGGTAATGTCATTGAATGTAGGTCTCTGGTTGCCCCTCTCCTGCAGCTCACAGGCTACGGTTCTCCACTTGTCTCGGTATTTGTAAGGCAACTTCCTAATAATGGCGAGCATATTGGCAGGCAGATTTAGCTCCTGCAAATATTCCACCCCTTCCATGGCATTAGAACAGCCTCTGAGGAAAAGACTGAAATCCTGGAGAGCCTTTACATCCTCTGTTTTGATGGGAGGCCATGAAAGAGCCCTTTCCATATATGCAGCGGCTACTTTCTGCTCATTTCCAAAATGCTCCCTCAGTAGAGCTTTAGCCTTGACATAGCCCCTCTCTGGGTTATAATGCTGGCAACTTCTTACCAGTTCCTTAGGGTGACCTCTAGTGTACTGCTCCAGGAAATAGAGTCTGTCACTGTAGCTCTCAGTGTTTCTTTCCACACCATTCTCAAAGGCTTTAATAAATGCTTGGTATTTTAATGGATCACCATCAAACATTGGGATCTCTCGCTTTGGCAACGATGAGAGGCACTGCTGTTGTATCAAAAGCATAGTTATTTCATTTTGCTTTCTCATAATGTCCATCATATTATTTTGATCCTCATTTTTTGATCCAAATCCTGCATTCCATATGTCTTCATTTTGAGTTTGGGTGTTCTCATTAGCACAGTGATTCACTGAATGCTGTTGGAGTTTATTGAGTGACACAGGCTCTGAATGAATGAATTTAGGTGCAGTTTTCTCCTTAGGCCTTGCCCCTGGGCCCATATAGTCATGTATGGTTTCCTTTTGTTTCAGTGACATTTGTGGAATAAATGAATTTGTGTTTGCATTGAGGGCTTCTGGTTTTGATTTTCCTTTTTCCAGGTAAGAGTTCATTCCATCTGAACGCTTGGATATGGAACTCTTTCCACTCAGGATGCTCTGAGATCTTAACACATTTAATTTAGCCATATGTGCTGCAATATCTTCATCCAACTTTAGCTGCTCTCGCTTTCTTTTCAGCCTTTCCTCCTGCTCCTCCAGTTCATGTTTGTCCTTCAAGAGTTTCTGTCTTGCCATTAATGCTGCCAAGTCAGCCTCAGCTTTAAGACGTGCAGAAGAAGCAGTAGAAACAGCAGACCTTCCTCCAGTGGCAGAGTTTCTGCCTCCCACATTTGATACACTGTCACTCGGGTTTATGTTATCTTGTATGTTCTCTGTCATTATTATGGACAAAGCCTGAGTTGGTGCTTGATGTTCTTTCTCTGTTGGACAATGAAGCACTCCTTCACTGACTGCAGCAGGATCCAGTTGACCAAGGTTGTTATTTTGTTGTGGCTCCTCAGATTGACTCAGCCACATTTTAACATCCTCTTCAAATGTGTTACTGTACTTCATGATGCTGGCAAACCATTCATTTTGTTTGTTTTGTTCGTCCTCAGGCAGTAGAGGAATCAACACATTATGTGATGTGGTAGCACTTTCACGAAGTTGAATTAAATTCTCCAGATGAGGTTGAACATGTGAGACATTTTCCTTGCTTTTCATAAGCCTTTTCATTTCGGGTATGAGCCCTTTTATTTTATTCACAGTGATTTTGCGTTCATGCTGAAGTTTTTCAATTTTATTTTCCCAGGCCTTAGCTGTGAGTTTAGTTTCTCTTTTCCCACACTCCATTGTAGTACCAGTATTTGTTCCACTCATTTTGTACTTTGATTTCACTTTGATATTTTCAGTTTGTACCTTTAAAATACATCCATTTTGATTTTTCAATTTGTGCTTTTAAAACACATCCATTTCAAAACTTGCAACAGCAGCATTCATTTGACTCATTTTTTTCCCGTTGATTTCCTTTTCAATTTTTCAATATATTGTTTGTGCATTTAAACCACATCCACAGAAGCAAAGTAAATTCATCCAATAATCATCATCTCACAGCAACAGAGCAGCAGCAACTTCAGAGCGACAAAGCGAAGATTCACACATTTAAAGCACGGAGATGAATTCAGCACCAGGGTGTATTGCAACAATTATACCACCAGTGCGCCGAAGGATTCAATCCTCAGTCCATCACGCCATTGTTCCCAACGAACAAACAGCAGTCAATATGCAAGCCGCATTCCTTCCATTAATACAGCTTCATGCACCCATCCACAGGTAAGCTTACCTGGCTGTAGTTTGCTTTGTCAGCGGCTCCAAATCTGTTTAACAGCCAGCGCCTACCTCCGTCTTTATCTCCGATGATTATTTGATTTAATCCTCTTCCTCTTATTGTCCTCTTAATCTTCCGTTCCGTTGCGATGTCCGATGATGTTTCCTTTAATACCTACTTTTTTGTTGACAATTGTAGCGACTTCATCAACCAAAAAAAGTCGCTGAGAGGCTGACGCCGGGCCTTTCCCTTTTCTGACGCGCTATTCAAGCAAAACACCGAGAAACGTCAAATTAAGTTTAACCTTTTATTAACGAAAAAGAATAATCAACTTATGATAGCGTACATAAACTTGAACATAATAATCAAGGAATATAGCGGTCAACAAAAAATACGGCGACCCTGCTCACCCTCTCTCTCTCTCTCTCCATACAGGTGAGCCGGTGCTTATATCAACATATCCCCGCCCATATCAATATGACCTACATCCCTCGTTAATGTGGTCCCAAAAAACCTAAATAATATCATAAACAATAAACACCAATATTCCAATCCAAACACATACACCCACAAAAATACCTACACCAATTCATGGCTCCCACAATGACTCTAAATGTTCATAAACTATAGACACAAGATAATATCTCACATGAGCGTTGTGATAGAGATCCTTTTACGGTTTTCACTGTAGCTGCGCGTGCTGAAACTGAAATATCTGCAGCAGAAAAAATATGGTGTTTACACCAATGCTTCATCTTGAAATGTTTTTTTTTTGGTCCAAAATCTCATAGTAAATGATAAAATTCGAAAGTGAAAACAGCATATCTACGTCTTTTAAACGTTTAACTTTGAACTTGATAAAGTATAAAAATGTATATTATATGTTTTTCTTAACTTTTGTAATAAAAATAAATAAAATCTACTTCAAAAAATTACAATTGTTTTTTCCTCGTGTCAGTTCTTTATGCAGCCTCTAGATGGCGACAAAGACCCGCAGTTCCCACCAAAACTAGTCTGCGTGCTTCTTTTTCACTAGGCAAAGTTAAACTGTTTGGCTGGACTTTGAACTAACATGGCTGATGAAATCTATCTCGTTACTCAGTCTGACTCCCAGATGTTTTACACTTCACAGCAGACACGTAAGTAAGCTCATCGAAAATCTATAGCTCTGGCAAAAATAATAAGCTCTAATAAAACATCTTTGCCAAGAACACAAATGAATACCATTGTGATTGTGAAATGTGGACTTCCCTCCCCTGCAGGCACGTTAACGTGATCGGGTAATAACCAACAGCTTGGTTCATGTGAATTTAGAGGCTGTTTGACTTCTGATCGCGGCTGCACAGAACTCTGCAATGGGGGTTAGAGCAGTTTTTCAGACCTTAACAATAAGTTTTGTTATCCAGAATAACAACTGAGAGATCTATGTTTGTGCAAAGGTGTTCTGCTTATTTTTCACTCATGCAAAAATGTGTTTTTATGCATGCAGGGACAGATGTCTTGTAATGTGATTTCTCTCCTTAAACTTCAGCAAGATACAAAATTAGAAACAAAAACAGTGTATGCTAAAGTCAGTCAACTGGTTCACCAATTTGGCTCATGGCCAACAAGATGAAGTCAACTGGCTTTTGACTTACCTGCTGCCACTATGAGATTGATGCATGTGCTCCAGAGTGAAAAATATAGATAACTATTAGATGTATTGCTGTAAATGAATTAGCTTACAATTCTGAATAGTAAAATTTTTTTTTTGTTTTGAGTTGAATATCTGGATAACTGATGGATAGATCCTATTGAAATTCAAAGTTTTATAGGGACAATTTTAATGGATTTAGTGAAGCTCTGATTTTTATTCTTTGCTTTATGCAATAGTACCTATAATGATGCAAGAGTACCTGGAATGATGGCATTCCCTTCATTCTCAGGTGTCGTTTGTTAGCAGCATGCTAACGTGCCTAATTTATATAGTAAGCTTGTTAAATTTTACCTGCTAGGCTTTCAGTGTTTACATCGTATCTGTCACTGCTAGCATTCAGATGTAATTATTTAGCTCAAAGCATTGCAGTAGCCTAAGCACAGCCTCATTTAGCCATTAACTTGTCTTAACACTCTCATTCTTTTTTTCAGATAAGACATCTTTCTGATTCCTTGCATCCCTTCTTACATGCTGCTCAGCAATGGTTCGACGTGTTGCAGTGGTTGGAGCAGGCAGTTCTGGTCTGGCTTGCATCAAGACCTGTATCGAAGGGGGCCTGGAGCCCGTCTGCTTCGAAAGCAGTGATGACATTGGCGGCTTGTGGAAATTTAAGGTGAGTGGGGGCACTGTTTTTAAGAGTGTAACACATATTTTACCTCTGAATAGATCTTGACGGCTATTTCTTCTGGACTGTAAGGACATCCAAACAAACCTGTGATACTGATAACAATGATGAGTATGAACTATGTCATCCGTGATAAAAGTAATGCTATGATGTTATGATTCATAGGGTTTAACTGCTAAAGTGTTGATGAAGCAGCTTGATAAGCCAGAATATCTCATCAGCCATTGCAAGACAAGAAGGTCACCTGGTTGGAAAAAGACACACATTCCTTCTTTTCAAGGCTAGGATCTAATTTTTTGGTTAAAAGTTAAATTTAAACCTCGAGTTAACAGTTGTCTTTGTTTGACTAAGCCAGAGTACTCTTGGTAAAATTTTAACTTTCAATGGCAGGAGAGTCAAAGTCACTGTTTGAGGTGGGGAATTTAAAACAACTCTGTGATTATGAGAGCTAATTCAAATGAATCAAAGGCAGATATAAGGTGTGTCTGTGTTTTGGCTGGGCTTAAATCTGGGGAAATATTAAATTTATTACAAAAAATGGAAATTAAGGTATTGATGAGGAAAAAATATGACACATATGTTTAACATAAAAAGCTAAGGACCGAGGGTAGACCTCTGTGGCATTTTGGATTGGATTGTAGTGAGCAACAACCTTCTGAGATTTCTTTTTAAGGTAAGAATGAGATGCGATAGGCGTGGTTTTAACTACACCTATATACTGTAGATTGTGGAGTAGGCTTTTATGACAGTCAGTCAGTACCAAATGTTTTTGAGAGGTCGATGAAGAATGCAGGACAAAACTGTTTTTAATCTGGGGCAGAGTCAGAGATAGTCACTGACCCTTTTATATTGTAGTAAAAAGCAGCCTGCTGTGGCTGTACTACTTTTAGTGACTCAATAAAGTTGCATAGTTGTAAACTGACTAATTATCATCAGAGTTTTTTGCTAAAGGAAATTTAGATTTTCTTATTAGTAGTTGTTGAGACATCACCTTCCACTGAGGCTCTTTTATGCTAAAAATGTTTGAGCTTAATGTGGACAAAGGGACACTTTCGAAGAAGAAATGGGTCAAAATTATTTGAATGTTTTAACTAGTTTAGATTTGTCCAACTATGCTATATGGCCAAGAAGCTTTCCTTCTTAACTAGACAAAGTCTTTAATTTGTATAACTGAGCAACAAAATACTACACTATTTGATATTTGAACAGAAAAATCTTCAAAAGCTTTATTTCTTGTATTCCTTTTTGTCCACAGGAGTCACTTGAGCCAGAACGATCCAGCATCTATCGCTCCTTGGTGGTCAACACCTCCAAAGAGATCATGTGTTTCAGTGACTTCCCTATGCCGACTGACTATCCAAACTACATGCACAACTCCCAGCTGCTGCAGTACTTCAGGCTTTACGCTAAACACTTTGACCTTCTCAGATACATTGATTTTCAGGTTATTCCATTCTGTCTTGCCAGTAGCTTTACTGTCTTTTCAAAATTTCCCAACAATCTGTAAAGAGAGTGTCATTAACATGTGCATGCTTGTTTTGTGCTTCAGACAACAGTAAAGCGTGTCACACAGAGGCCAGATTTCTCTGTTTCTGGTCAATGGGACATTGTAACCATTACCAGTGATGGACAGGAAGTTAGACACGTTTTTGATGCTGTTATGGTCTGTTCAGGCCAATTCATCCATCCATTCTTACCTCTGTCTGATTTTCCAGGTCTGTGAACAAATGAATTGAATTTTTTGAGATGTTTTACAGTAGTTGATGAACATTTTTTATAAGGAACTTGTTTTTTTAAATCTGTGGATTTATCTTAATCTCTCCAGGACATAAGACATTTTCTGGCATGTGTTGTCACAGCTGGGAATACAAAGATGCAGATGCCTACAGAGGAAAACGGGTGGTGGTGGTTGGCTTGGGAAATTCTGGAGGAGATGTTGCAGTAGAGATTAGTAGGTCTGCAGAAAAGGTAAGAACAAAGAGAAAACCCTCATTGTTGTTTGAAAGAGGAATTTGAGACGGATTAAAAATCATGTGTTGACATCCAATTAATTAATTTATACATGCAACAAACTATTATTCTGAATTTATAATGAGTATAAATGAGTTTTTACCTTATTTCATGTCTAACTAGACTGCTACTTATACTTTCTCTCTCAGACATTTTTAAGCACAAGCAGAGGGGCCTGGATAATCAGCAGGATGTCCACTAGTGGTCTTCCTATCGACATGATGGGTATCACCAGGCTCAACAGCATCCTTACTGGGCTTCTTCCCAGAAACCTGGTTAACTGGATATCTGAGAGAAAAGCAAACCAAAAGTTTGACCACAGACTTTATGGCCTGCAGCCCAAACACAGGTGACACATTTTAACCAGGATGATCTGTTCTTTACCACCTTGTAATCTCAGACAATCTGAATTTATTTTGCAATCCTGCTAAACAGCCTCACTCATCCCTTTTTATTTCAGTGTTTGTATCATTTATTCTGTTGTAATCTTAAAGGCCCAATTCATATTTTATGACCACATAAACTACACTTTTAGCAATTTCAGCTGTAAATGATTAGTCTAAAGGCGGTATAGTGACTTAGTTATCAATATTGCAGACTGTGCAGTTAGTGCAAGCATTATGTCATCTGTGTTGGCTATTGGCAAGTATAATGTTGTAATACACGTTTGGTTGACTCTTATCATTTCCAGGTTTTTGGACAAGAGGCCTTTGATCAACGATGATCTTCCTGGTCAAGTCCTTCATGGTTTATTGGTTATGAAACCCAATGTAAAAGACTTCAAGGACTCTGGCGTTGTGTTTGAAGATGGCACTGTAGAGGAAAACATTGACACTGTGATCTTCTGCACAGGTTATAAAACAAAATTCCCATTCCTGCCTGCGTCTCTCTCTGAGGGGCCAAACAAAGAGTTCACATTGTACAAGTAAGTATAAGATGGTCACGGTTTTGTATAGCTAGAGCTTATAACTTGGAATTATAGGGAAAAGGCTCAATTTAACCTCAAATTTGCACAATTAGAAACTTAGGCCTTGGTTCACTGCAGTTATGAACTTCAGCACATTGTGAGTGATATAATCTGGTAAATATGTAGCAAGAGCCAAACTATTTTTTTTGTCCCAAAACAGTTACTTCTGAGTGTCTTTTTTTCACTGTTGGATTGCCAAGCAACCAGCAGAGACTTCAGGAAGTCACAACACTAAGATTAAGTGATCTAGAAGTGTGAGGGTTAGAGGGTTGATTTTGATAGCATAAAGCTTTAAATAGCCAAGCTGGCCATGTCTCCATTTGTAGGTAAATTAAAAACCTAAGCTCAGTTAACTATCTGCTGGCTCTAGTTTCATATTTACAAACAGACCTGAGAGTCGTGTCAATCTTCTCTTGTAAATCTGCACGGTTGAAATGGATGAAGGACACTCCCCAAACACCAAATTATTCCTTTATGGATTTTATTGAAACACAATTTTAAAAAGGCAAATTTATGTTAAAGTATTTTTGCATTGCATACATTAAAAATTACATTAAAGTTAGGAAATGTTATTTGTAAAACAACGTTTTATAAAGTTTATAGAAAAAAGGAAAATATAAGAATGAAGCCTGTATGAATGAAGCCTGTTTGAGTAACACATCATGTCTCCAGGGGTCCGTTTCACAAAGCAGGTTTAGTGAAAACTCTGAGTTCTATTAACCCTGAAACGAGGGAAACGGATTTTTCCGTTTCACAAAGGAAGGTAAATCAAACCAGAGAAAGCTTGTTTCACAGAAAGATGTAACTTAAGCTCTTGGTCAGTTACCGTAGTAACAGACCCTCACCTAGTCGGGACCAGGGGTCCGTTTCACAAAGCAGGTTTAGTGAAAACTCTGAGTCTGTTAACCCTGAAATGAGGGAAACTCAGAGTTTTCCGTTTCACAAAGGGAGGTAACTCAAACCAGAGAAAGAGAGGTTACTCTAGCCTGTTTCACAGAGAGAGGTAACTTAAGCTCTTGGTCAGTTACCGTAGTAACAGACTCTATAAACCTAACCTGGTCGGGACCAGGTTTTTCTCAATGAAATTCGAGTTTCTCACTGTCTCCGCCTTCTTTCAGCCACACACGGTATTTGATTTCCTCATTCATTCAGTCAGCAGGCAAGTTTTGCCGTAGCATAGTTCTGCCGTCTGTTATTTAAAAAATCATTAAAAAATCAGTCAGTGGGCCTATATTAGAAGTCCATTAGGCACAGTAGGCGGCGACTTTTTTCACCCACATGACCTGTCCTTTTGATAATGATCCCGTGGATGAAGGCGCAGCATTACTCTGCAGAGAATTAAATATTCGTCGGGAGATGGTTATCAGATCGTGCATAGCATTTCCAGACAATTATCTTTTTGAGCGGTACCGTTTCACATCACAGTCCATCATCTACATACACAACCCAATCCATCCTTACATTTGCATCATTACCAACCTTAGTCATGCTCTCACATCCCAGCAGATGTCGTATGTTGCGCTGCGTTTCTTTGCAAATGGGAGTTTTTTGTACAATGTCCGAGATGCAGAGCACTTGAGTAAGGCAACTGTATGCAGGGCGGTCAGAAAAGTGTGCCTCGCCCTGAAAGGGCTGTTACCCATCTTTGTAGTTTTCCCTGGACATAAACCTGCCAGAGCCATCAAGGAGGATTTCCACAGGAATGATGTAGAGAATGAATGATGTAGAGATCCGTTAAATGAATTTTAAATTATATTCTGTTAATGACATTGTGCTGCAACCTTAGACTGGGATTAGTAATTTTAATTTCTTTTAGGATTTCCCAGTGTGATTGGCTGCATAGATGGCAAATGTGATGGGTTGAATAATCAGCAACACACACACACACACACATCACAGTTAAAGTTAAAAATTCTACTTTCTGTTTTAATTGTTCAGTACAGTATTTTTGTATTTCTTTATGTGTTATGTTCAAAATAATTTCAGCACTACGGACAGTAGTTGTAGTTACCAGAGAGAGACAGCCGGGGGAGCGTAATGCTGTTGAGCCACCTTACGATGCACTACACGTTTTCCTCTCAGTCAATACACTCAATGCCTGAGGAGAGTTGTGTTGTGGCATTTCTAAAGCATTAGTCCCCTTTTCAGGCGTTTTACATTTGGAGGCACCGCTGGGATGAAAGAGGCAAGGTTAACATCCCAAAGCAGAGGAGGACATCCTGCATCAATCATCCCATAAAAACAACCCAGGTGGCAAAGAGTGCAGCTACAATTGGATTGAGAGCCTAGCCAAGGAAAATGCGTGTCCTGAGGTGTAAAGTGTCCACTAAGGAGCAGCAAAACCCACGGATACAGGCAAAACATCACCCCACAGCACTGCTTATCACTCCCCTGCCAAGATAGATTCAGAAATTGAGAATCTAAAATTTGAGATTAAAGGAGCTCTTTTCCAACTTACCTCTGATCAGTTAATGCAAATAAGTGACTGTCTTGAAATATCAGGAACAAACCAAGAAAATATTGCTGGTAAAACACGTAATGCTCTTGTATCCCATATTATTGCCCATGTTGAACGTGATGAGCTAACTGAACTTGAAGATGAAGGCATGTCAGAACTGTTGAGCCTTCTGGACACAATAAGAACACTGCAAGAGATTAACAGAAATGATACATCTGAACAAGCTAAAGAAAATGACGAACAGGAAAAATTAAAGAGAGAACTGGAGCAGTTAAAACTCATGGTGCAACAGAAAGAAATTGAAGTGCAGGAATGAGCTAACAAAAACAGGGAGAGTGTAGTAAACAACAAATCTGAACCTGTTTACACAGCCCCTGCCAATACAAACAACTCACCATGGCAAAAAGACTTCAAAATCTCAGGTCAAATTGGTGAACCTGGACAAAAAGACAGACTTAACTTCTCCAGCCTGGCTCGCCAAAATGGGAATGGTCTAAGCAAAGGTTACCCTGAATCACAAATAGTGGACACTGTCATCAGAGCCATTGTACCCAGCCTGCAATTGCGGAGCTATCTTGAAGGTAAAAGTGACCTTTCCCTGCCTACTCCACTGCCACACTACCAAGAGAGGAGTGCAACTGAGCTATACAAACAGCTTACCACAGAGGTTCAGGGCAATAAAGAGACTCCACAGAGCTTTTTAATTAGAGCAATGGATTTAAGGCAGAAAATATTGTTTACATCACAGGAAGCTGAGTCTAGCCTCAAGTATGACCCCGTGCTAGTGCAGAGCATGTTTATGCACACCGTACTTGCAGGCCTACAAAATGACATCATCAAAACTGATCTCCAACCTTACCTGTTGCAACCTACTACCTCAGATGAATTGCTCTTGGAGAAGCTAAATATGGCATGTGCTCACGAGAAAGAGAGACAAGATAAAAAGAGACAGACAGCACCACAGCGGCACACTGGCGTCCAGTTGAAGTGCAAGTGGAGACCAGATACATACAGCTCGACAAAGCATTGCCACACTCCCTCCAGATGTGCCTTCAGACCTTAAAGAAATCAAAGCAGACATAGTACTGTTAAAAGATCTCAAGGCAGAGGTATCACAAATCAGGGAGTCCATTCATAAGACAGAGACTGCACCAAAACTGTATCCTCCTGCAGACAAAGAGATAGGTTATGGTCCAGCAAACCACCCAGCTTATGTTCAGCCACAGTTCCATCAGCCAGGTGGACCAGTGCAGGAGTACGGTGCTGCTGGTGGCCCAAGGTTTATGACAGGGACAGCTCAGTTTCAACAGAGGTTTGCACCACAGAGGTATCCCCTGCCACGTCCCCGACCAAGATGTTTTGTGTGCCAACAACAAAGGGAGGAATACTGCACGCATTGTTACAGGTGTGGAAGTAGCGAACACTTTCGTGCAGGCTGCAGTGGATACAGAGGGATGTCCAGCGGTGTAAGAGAGAGACCTTTAAACAAGGAGCGCTTGCCCCCGAGGGACAGGGAGTAACCAGATCAGCCATAGTGTCCCACAAATGCACCAACTGCGGAGAGGAAGAGAATCATCAGAAGCTTCAACAGTGCTCGGTGAGTAAAACAAAACTTTATTGTTCCAAGAAATGTCAGGTTAGTGACTGGCCAGAGCATAAAGAAAACTGTACACCATTCACACACCCTGAGCCAAAAACACATGAAAAACATTCATGCAAGACTAAAACTAACAACAAAAGAAACATTGTGACAAAGAAACATTCAACAGTGACTGAACTAGTAGAAAAAAAATGCCTCTTTAAGTGCTGCAAGGAAAGTGGACCCAAGTACTCTTGGATACTGGCTCACAGGTTTCTGCAATTGATGAGTTCTGGAAAGCTAACCATCTCCCTCACATCAAACTGAGAGACATTGTGGAGATAATCGATCCAGATGATCCCTTGCAGATTGAAGCAGCTAATGGTACAGAGATGCCATATGTGGGGTGGGTGGAAGTGACCTTTAGACTAGCAGCTGATGCCTAGGAGCTTCATGTCCCCATGCTATTAATGAAAGACAGCCAGCAGCCCCGCCCAATCATTGGCTTTAATGTCATTGAACGTGTTGTTGTTAACAGTGAGAAAAAACAGACAAATGATGAAGAGGGAGAGAAACTAATAAAAACAGTTAAGATGGCCTTCCCCAACTTAAAGAGAAAGACAGTTAAAGCATTCATTAAAGCAGTATGTGTTGAGCGAACAAGTGACTACTTGTGAGAACAGCCTGTCAGAAAATAAATATACAGAGTCATAGTGCTGTCCAGGTAAAATGTAGAATATATTCTAAACCCCTCAGAGAAGACACTACCGGTACATTAGTTTTTGAGCCAGATGAAAATCCCCAGTGGCCAGAGGGACTTGAATTTTGTGACACACTTGTTCAGGTGAATAAAGGGGCACAACCAAATATCATCCTTATTGTGCAAAATTCTACTGACCATGACATCATGTTAACAGGAAGAGTAGCTATTGGCACAGCACAGGCAGTCACATCTGTGTATCCAGTCAGGTCTTTTAAGGAAACACACTCACCTGTTGATGTAAACAACATTCAGGCCCAATACACCAAAGATCAGGAAGCGAGTACAGGGCCCTGGGACCCCCCAATTGATCTCAGCCATTTAGAGGAGAATCAAAGGCAGGTTGTTTGTGAGATGTTGAGGGAGGAGTCAGACTCTTTTTCTCGCTCAGATAATGACATAGGCTGCATTGAGAAGCTTCAGTTGAAAATTTCATTGAATGATCCTGAGCCTGAGTATGTTGAAAAGTGGAAGCAAGGAATGCAACAGGCATATGCTATTGCAAGGGAAAATGCACAAAAATCTGCCCAGAGAAACAAGAGGATATATGATAGCAAGGTCAGGAGCTCTGTGTTGTACCCAGGTGACCGTGTCTTAATTCGCAACCTGACCCCCCATGGTGGACGAGAAACTGAGGAATCACTGGGAAGACACCATCCATACTGTAGTTCGACAAGTGGGAGAGGATGTTCCCATTTATGAGCTGAGACCTGAACAAGGGAAAGGAAAGTCGAGGATTCTACATCGAAACCTCCTTTTACCCTGTGATCACCTACCTCTGGAAGTTGAAGTGCATCAATCTGTGAAACAAAAAAGGAAAACTGCAGTAACTGATAAAGTCAGCCAGGATTCAGAGGAAGAGGATGATGAAGATGATTACTATTTCATGCCACCTCAAATCACCGCTCAACCAGCAGAACCAGTGAGAGAGATTCCTGTTACGGCAGGAGATGTGATTGCACCAGACCAAAACAAACCTACAACAGAACTTCAGGCAGAGAATAGTGATGATAACCCACCAGGAAACCAGGATATCCAAGATGACAACATGCCTGTTGCTGAGGAGGAGACATCATTGCCTTCAGTGGATGACACACCAGAAAGTGAAATTGAGATGCGACCTCAACGGCCTCAGAGACAATGCAGGCCACCAAAGACCCTCAGATATGACAAAATTGGAACTCCATCCTGCTACAGTCTTGCTGCACTGCCCCCTTATATAAGGCCTCAAGTATGGACACAACCAGTACAGCCTTACTGTAACCAGCGCCTTTACCTGTATGGGATGTAAATTTAAAGACTCCTTTCTGCATTGGACAGCTTAAAAATATCATACACTCAGGGACTAATGGAGCAGAGTGTCACTGATATCACAAATATTGCACAGTCGAGGACTTTGTTGATAAGTTGACTGTGGTGAATTCAACTGCCATGCTGTGAACAGTCTTGACATTTATTCAGATATTGGACATATACATTATGTGTTCTGAAAAAAAGGAAAAAAGTTAAGTCTGTAACTGAACAGAAAAACTGAACAGAAAATGGTCTAACACAAAACAGAATGTAACAAAAGAGTTCCAGCCTGTAACAAGTGTTTTGAATATGTCTGACTGCATTTTGATACCTAAGGTTAAAGGTTGAAATTAATGATGTTGAGGACAACATCTAATTTTGAGGGGAAGTATGTGATGGGTTGAATAATCAGCAACACATATATCATATATATATATCACAGTCAAGGTTAAAAATTCTACTTTCTGTTTTAATTGTTCAGTACAGTATTTTTTTATTTATGTTCAAAATAATTTCAGCACTACGGACAGTAGTTGTAGTTATCAGAGAGAGACAGCCGGGGGAGCGTAATGCTGTTGAGCCACCTTACGATGCACTACGCGTTTTCCTCTCAGTCAATACACTCTCAGTTAGAAATGCCTGAGGAGAGTTGTGTTGTGGCATTTCTAAAGCATTAGTCCCCTTTTCAGGCGTTTTACACACACACATCCCCATCATGGCTCCCTCACATAATGAAGCAGATTATGTTAATAGGAAGTCCATTCACAGCATAAATGTGCAGGTACATGTAGACTGACTACTGTTCCAAAATGTTAAAGACTGCATCATAGGGTTAGGGTTACAATGTAAAACATGATCAAAATGAGGTACTCCCATGAGATTATGCCGAGGTCTTACCTGTTTGAACAATGTTTTTA